>JAPYZS010000453.1:0-67610 GCA_030522925.1 Trissolcus japonicus
CCGCCGTGGTTAGACGGAGACGGTCGTCCAAACGACCTGGCGCCCAACAAACATTGTTTTTTGAAAAAAGAAATTAGCGTATATCTGAGCACGTTACAATACATTTTCTCCGTTGAAATTAATTCTTTTGTTTCTCAATAAGACATGAGAAAAAAAAATCAACTCGAAAGAAAAGAATTTCATTTATTTTTTCAATAATTTTTTCCCTCCACAGTAATAACTCAATCAGTTGAAATAAGTACAGATAAACTTTCGGAATGATATATGTGATTAGGTCTTGATTAGACGTATACTCTGAACTATAATTAACAAAAGCGCTTAGATTGAAGTTGCATGCGGGAGGTATGAATTTTGTTTGGGCAGGACCACTGTCAAATTGGACCTCCGCAGTTGCCACCTGGTTCTCGGTAAACTAAGCGGGATGAGAACCGACTCTCGCCCGAGACGAGAAGGAGCACACTTTTATCTTATATTTTTCGGTTCCACTGTTGCCGAAGCACATCAGGTTTCGGTAGCATGATCCCGGGGACAACCAATTAAAAACTGTCCAGCACATATAAAAAAAATGAATCAAATCTTTAACACGGCCAGAATTTTGAATCATTCCAAAACTCGCATCTGTGATGAGTTGAAAGCACGAGGTATATTTTTAGTTGCCAATTATATGTATGTGAATTAATTTTTCAAACAAAAATATTTAACATTATGAAAAGTCAACCCAACGTCTGATGAGTTTTCACCAACTGAGATCGTTAAACGAAACTTACGACGTAATATAATTCTCAGAACAAGTGGAATGCGTCAATAGAACAATAAACAGTTACTATCAACATTGTGGCTACATTTGCTATGAATCCGTCACGTCCAGTGCAAATTCTTCATAAATATTCATACGACAAAATAAATTCAAGATGCAATATTTTTTTCAGACAAGAATATGAGGTGCAACGAAATTGCAATATTTCTGGCGATGACGAAGCAGTCCTGGACGTGTCGGTATCTTTAAACAGATTATTCGATCGTATCTCTTGCGATAGTTGATTGGAGTTAAGCAGAATAAGATAACAAAGGTTAACCCAGTTATGCTCGAAGCAGACGACAAGTACACTTTGAGCAGACCAAGTGAAGAGCATCGTAAATCAACGTATTTTCGTACTGCGGAAGCGGCGCTGCTCAGTCTCGGTGGTCTTCTTTCCTAGGAGGACATAATACTTGTCTAGTGCTGGGCGCATTCACAGTTTACGCGCATCATGTGACAGGCAGGCAATCATGTGAAAGTGCATTCGAAATTGATATCTGGCTCCATGCCACAGCCCCTGCATCAAGCCTGACTTAAGATAGAGTGCTAAATATCAAAATTGTTTTGCATAAGCATTACGTGCGAATAGAATCAAAGAGGATCGGATCGATGGATACAAAATTTGTATTCGCGGTAAAATGAAAATAATATCTGAACCAAATTCCAATGCTGAAATAAATATACGAGGATCGAATAAAAGCTATTCGAAAATTCCAAAAAAGATCTGCTTTCTTGAAAAGATAAATGAAACGATAATTTGAAATGGCAAATGTCTAATCACTGAAAGTAATGGAATAGAATTTAGTTTCTACTTTATTGCGCCTGAGTTGACGCTAAAAACAAACAGGAGCCTTTACCATATTTAAATATTTCTATGTTTTTTACTTGTGCAAAGCAACCTGCAGATATGTGATGATAATCTAGCACCGTAACATCTGCTATGATGGAGTGACCAGGCTCTGGAGAAGGATAAAAAAAGCACTGTTAATCTGTAAAAACGTCAACAGTAAAACATTGTTAAAAATCATTTTTCAACACTTTTGTTGATTTGTGTTAGTTATTTAGAACGAATTTTATTTCAAGAAATGAATAAAACTATTTTTGAATTTTCATGACTCTAACTGAATCCCTGTTTCAAATCGTGAATATGATTCTATCGGAAGACGAAAGTGTCCAGACTGACTGACTGGTTGTAAATACGAGTCGGAAATGACGCATGATTCAGAGAGTCTATATCCGAAAATTTTGATCAAGATAATCAGGTAACGAGTACATATCTGGACTCGGGTACTTGACTCGAGATAGAGATTGCCCGGCTTTTACGTTGGGAGGTCTTCTACTCATTGTCAAACAAGGCAAGGTTGCATGTATAAGTTCGGTGCAGACGGTTCCCTGCAGATAATAAGAAAGTTGAAACGTGGTACAAGAGCGAATGGTTTTTGTTCATCATCTTGCTCTCGAAGCACTTGCAAAAACGTATGATGGACTGTGAGGGTTTCACAGATCGTAAATCCATGACCGGATATCGCGTAGGCTATTTTATTCGGGGTCGTGCCATCGATGCTCGCACTGCCATACAGTCAGAGTATTTATGGGACAAATTGCTTGCACATATGAACTGAATTTGCGTTTCGCAAAACGAGCACTAACAAAAAATTCTAAATAAACAAACAATTAAAAATACAAAATCAACCATAAAAAATTACGTTAGTCATATTTATTAAAGCAGCAGTAGTAGGAGTACTATGAGACCATTTTCAAAATTAGTAGTGGTAGGAGTAGTACTATAGGACCACCTACAGTAATAGCAGAATTACGACTATTATATATAGGTTCAAGAAAAATGAATAAATTGAAAAAGTTCAAATAAATAAATGACCGTTTGACCTTCGAATAAATTCGAAGGTCAAACGTGTCCGTATCTTCGTCTAATAGATAATAGAAGGAAATGGAAAAAAAGGTAGGGTCATTATTAAGTCTGGCGACAAGCTATCAGAGGTTGTCGATCAAATCGGAGCCAATACCACAACGATTATAGTTGGCAGGCAAGTACGAGAATAAGATATATCTCATCTTACCGCAACTAATTGGCATGACGTTGTCTTGATCGCGACGCATTTGCACGCACATCGGGCCAAACCAACAAAAAATCTACAGTCAACGAAAATGCTCTTAGTTGAGTCAATATAAATGGACCAACATCATGTGTCTCTGACAAAAACCGGATTAATTGTCGGCTTGTTTTTGATACAATTAAACAACTTCCATGCGCTGTTCGTGCATTTTCAGTGCCTTACTCAGCATTCAGACGTGTACAATGGTTTTTTGAAAATTATCAGTTCAAAGAGCTGCGCTGTTAATGTCTCAATCAAGCTGCCTGAAATTGAGAGTTTAAAAAAGTTCTACTTGCTGGCGTCAAATTTAAACATGTCACGTTCAGTAATCGACAGGATGAAATCAGCGCGATTTCTGTCACTACCAGGTTCTTCAAAAGTTGAAAGTTTATTGTGCTTTTGTCGGTCAGTGACGGGCTTTATTAATCGTCCAATTCGTTTTTGATCGGATTGAAAATTGTACCGTGACGTACAGCGATATTTTCAATTAGCCAAAATATTAGCCACGATTGAATTTTCGTTCGTGACAAGACGATGATTATGAATTTCTTTAAAAAATTTGCAATTCTAAATCATGTAATTTTGCCATTAGGCATAAGAATGGAAGATAATACTTATTATATGAAGTTGCAATTCTTGAAAAAAATGCCAAAATGGCAAATTATCATTACCATTTTGTATTTTTCATGGGCTTTGGAAAAACAGCATATTTTTTAATAAGTGATATTAACTCAATATTTTATTCTATAATGAATGGTGAAATACTCACATAAAAATACAGTTCGACTCTCTGCGTATATTTGGGAACGCACGTCAGAGCTTCCGACTTACAGCAGCCGGTATCATCGGTGCACCTATGCAGGATGGCGCAGTGTGGAATGTACGAAGTGGACACGCTGGGATAAAGCTCCTGCACCGGGATAACCCTCGCACGAGGCCATTGACAGCTACCCTCTTTCATAACTTTGATGGCGTGTTGGAGAGCCTCTCGCATCTCAGCGGCTGAAATCGAATAAGTAGTTTTTTTTCAGTTTTGCACAAAACACGAACTTGATGTTTTACGAAAGATAATAATGTTTAATTATTGAATCCGGTTTACGAGACTCGCAATAACAATTTCAAAATAACAATCATATCTCTCTCACTCTCTGTCTTGTTACTATTCTGTCAACTTCAGCCAGAAAGTTCAAAGGTCACAGAAGGCCCATTCCAAGCCTTATCACTAAGCTGAAATCGGGCCTGGCATAATAGTGTATGGATTCACTTTAGAAATGTTACATCATTGTGACGGATTTGCCATTGTCCAGACCTTACAGATGAAAATCAAACTTCATTGAAAAACGCAGCATATTTTGTGATGAATTTTTTTTGTCGGCCAAAGAATGGTACCGAAAATGTTGGAACCTTTAATTAAACTATCTTCGATGGCGATGCGCAATCAACGATCAAGAAAAGTGGTTGCGAACGCACCACCGAGATTTATTGTGTAAGCCAAAAAAAGACACTCAAGAAAGTAGTGCTGAAATTATTGGTTGCAAATAATCGGTCCCGCAATAGGGCAGGTGGGGTCAGCGGGGGCATCGCAGAGTTCTTATAAACGTTGTGTGGGCTGGAAAAGCATTTCCAAGAGATGGAACACCGGGACTCACTGTTTCCTAATTTGTGCGATAAAGGTCGGCAGAATTTTTTTCAAATAAACGTACTAAAGGCAATCCTCGATTTTAAACAACTTTGATTATAGTTTTAAATTTATAATTGATTGTCTCGTTCGACGACAAATTTGTTCGGAGAAATTTTCAAGGATGGAATTGCAAAAATATATCTAGCCTCTGGTTCCTAGAAACGATTCAAAAAGTGTTCTTGTGTTAAGTTCTGGGATTGTTACTGATTGGTGAAAAATCTATCCACTTTGAATTATTTCCTCGTTCAGTGGTCGACAATCTAGTCATGCTAATTCAGAAGTGCACGACATTGTCCGAATACTAGTCGGCTTAAATCCACATGTTCTCGGAGAAATGTGCTCTTCGAATCATCACAAACTGAATTTCAAATTGGCTTTGACAGGTTACTGACCTTTTGCATAATGAAAACGATAATGTTCCAATTTCAGAACGATGTTCAATTATTTTCATTCCACGAAAAATATATAGTATTTAGAAAAATATATATATAGTAAAAAGAATAAATGTGAAAAAGTTCATTCATAACTTATCATTCTTAAAAATGAATGTACAAGTTGTATGTATGATTCATTGTGCTTCAAGATTATTTACAACACTGTAACTGTAACGTACTTCTCACTTTTTACTAAGCAAAGGTCATTTAATTAACTCACGTTGCAACGCCTAACTTAATTTATAAGCACCATTCACGATCTTTAAATGTGATTTATGAAATTATTATAACATTCATTATTATCATAATATTGTAACTCAGAGGCCTCCCACATAAATTCTTACCAACCATATTCTACCTCCTGACAAGATAACGAAATTTCTCTTCGCAGGAAGAAAAAAAAATTTTTTTTCAACTGTCCACGAGTGCCTCTCAAAATTTAAGTCTGACAGAAATAATGAATCAACGAGAACGTAAATGAAAACTGATTGTCATTTGTTGACACTTTATCTGCAGAAGAGAGTTCATAAAACAAAAGTCCAAGGTCAGGAGGAAGAAAGAAAACCACTAACAATGCAGATGCCGTTAAGAACTATGACTGCAGGTGTTACATCTTCAATTAAAAAGCAGGAAGAGCATATTCATTTTTCACTTCTTTTTGAAGTAGCACTTACATTTTCCATTTTGACCAACATGTCCTCGCGCCTTCTTGACACTTTCTCTCGTTCCAAGAGTCTCCCACTTGTGCATGCTGTGTGGAGACATCGGTGGATATTCTGTTCGCGTATGATAACCGTTGCTTTGATGGCCTGCAGGGTCTTCGTAAAACCTTAGATCTCTGGGATTATGTTGCACCGATACGATTGGTTTCGCAGTTGTTGTTGCTGATGGTACTGTGGATGTTGAAAATTGTTCTTCCTCCTCTTCGTCGACGGCATTCTCCTCCTCAGCATAATCCTATTGAACAAAATTAAATTTTAAAAATCCACCAGGAAACGTGAATAATAATAACTATACATAATTTTCTAAATTAAAATAAAATTTCAAATTGTTTTTCAAATTGTTTTCAATTAAAAATAACAACTGATTTTTAAAATTGATGATTTTGTTTACGTGATTTGATTGGTAAAATAATTATAACTTCTGGTATAGTTCAGTGGCCTTAATATGACGCGACGCGTTAACAATTTTACGGCATACGAAATGAATTGGCGAATTGGCATATTGAACGAATTTTATGACACGCCACTGTCTTATCGTCTATTAAATGCATTACTCGATCAACGTGCCTGTACCACCCTTTTACACTTGACATTTGATGAACGAAACATTTATTTCAAGCTGAAAAAGCATATTCCACGCGGCACACAGCATGTCGAAAGGAGATAGATAAAGCAATTGCAAGAATGAACTGATGCGGGCGTTGTGCGATTCAAGTGGGCATCTGGATGGCACGTTCAATTCATTTTTATGGGAAATGGTTATACTTTCTGCTGAGATTCACTTTTTTGTCCTATGATCAATGCTCCGAAGTTCTTTTAATTTGAATGCGTTTTTTATCCGTTGCCAAATTTGATTGGTCAAATTTCACAAAATGAAATTTCAATTTCAAATTCATCAAATCGTTTCCAGCTCGATCGGAGCTGAGAAAAAGTGAAATAAAATAATAATCCTCGTGACAAAAGTTGCGTCAACAAAAGTGTTGAGCCACATTAAAAATAATAAATCACAACCAAGACTGCAAATCGTATTCAATTGAAGTACAATGTCGGCCGCACTTTGATCGTGTTTCATGAAAATGTGTGCTTTCGATTCTCGAATCCTCGTGAACAATCTTGTTACAAGTGATTGACGAGCGACGGTCAAACGAATTTCACAAGAAATCAAGAGAACCGCTAAACGGATCTCAAACTTATACGCAAGTCTTTTTCCACGGACGGTGTGATGAATTGTTTTTGTTTCGTAAGAACGATCGCCAATCGCTCTGCAACGGCAGCAAAACTGATTGAGACGTGCATTTGAATCTTAAGCGCGATTATGTAATTTCTATCTAAAATATCGCGCACGATGTCACCGGAGCGTCGATTGGTTGCTCCTTTGATGTATGGGTGATCGCACTAATGAACTCAGTGCTAGAATTACAGTGCTGATAAAAAATTGCACTTTCTAAAGTATACTCTCCTTATTTACATTTTAATCGTTCACTACGATCAATGATATCACGGGTACGCGTGATGACAAGCGCGAACAAATCATTTTTATAACTATTGTGTAACGTCGATTAAATAATTACCCGAGGCCACAAAATTCTTAATTGATAATCATTGCTGTTCTCAGAAGTCATAAACTGGCTGATTTTAATCTGTCAGAATGAAATAAAATGCAATCCATTGCAAATCGATTTTTTAGTACTAAATACTAGACAGATAATTTTTTAACCCATTTTAATGTCAGTTGATAATTTATTTGATTATAAATAAGATATTTGAAATAAGAAATATAAAATTTTCCCAGGATGTGTAAACTATATGCTGGTAAAACTATCAAGAACAGGTAGAGTAGAAGCTCAGAGGCAGCAGAGAATATATCTTAACCTTGATTATACTCTTTTAACACCTCATTTGAAATAGGGTGTTCTAATCATATGAAAATAATGCCCACGATAAATAAATTTTATCTGCAGAAAAAGGTGGAATTTGGTAAACAGTATGCAGCGTTGACGGCTGGAAATGGGCGGGCAGTCGATCGCATTAATATTCGGCATTGGACACGCACTGCGGCAGACAATGAATGGGTTAAGATGTTGTGTATATCTCCAGGCAACGCGATCATATCAGGAATAGCGAAACTGCTCCGAGCCCACCCACATAGCGCTGCGATCAAATTCTTTTATCACTCATCTGCCGAAAATCCTCTAATTTCGACAAGCCAATTATCCAATTTTTAGATAATTTATTAGGCCTGGAACAATCATTATTCAACCTTTTTATTTGACAACAAAAATCAAAGTACTCCAAAAAATTGTCCTCTTTTTTTTTAATAACAAAAAGTCACCATTCAACATCTATTTAATAAGTAAAAAATACACCAATCTTATTTTTTTAAAATAAATTTATGATTATTTAAAAAAAATTTAATCGAGGGTAATTTTTTGGACAAGTACCTTCCGAATTAACACATAAAGATGCAACATTCAAACGTGAGTTTGGTCATCTAATTTGGTACGGCAATCAAAAAATAAAAGACGATTCTTGCATGACAAGCATTGAATATCAATAAAAGGGACGCCGAAAAAATAAATGACCGTCTTGGCACTTATATGCGAGGGGCTGAGCACCGCCCATCACGCAAATCGGTTCGAGTGCACGTTTATACGCGGAGGAAGCAAGATGCGGAAGGCGTGCGACTTCGTGTGCGATCGCCAAGTGAAACGCGCGACCGTTCCAAGAAAGAAGTCGCCGCGATGCCAGGCTGTCTGCTGCCGATCGGGAAAAGCCATGGCGGCCATAACTAACGACGATCGGCGTTCGCACATCACTTGATAGGTTTATCGTCGCTTCCGAGAACCCGATAACCGCGAATTTGCCCCGCGGTCTCCGCGCAACCGACGCCCTCTTTGATTCTGATCGTTTTCGTTCAAGTTCAAAGTTGGATTATCCGTATCAGTCGTATATTTCACGCGGACTCTGTTTTGTGTTCACGCCCTCGGTGAGCAACAACGGATAGCATCAAAAGATTTTCGTCCGAACAAATTTATATTCCCCTCTCCGCCAGGAAGTTCAATTTTCTTTGAGATTGCTACTGAGAATACATTATTTTCACACGTACATTCTCATACAACCGCGGTATCATTTTGTAATGTTACTTCAACGATTGTGCAAAAGAGTAGTAACATTTTGTTGTCTTTTTTTTCTTGGATGTTTTATGACCTATCTCCTGTTCCAGAAAGTATAGAGCTATGTGATGCTACACTTTCTGGCTTTTGATTTCATACATTTAAGATCAATTTTTCTTTTTTTTTTTCAAATAGTTTAGAAAATTAATACCACAAGAATTTTCAGTGGATTTTAAATTTAACCTACATGATGAGTATCAATTCAATGTTATACTTTGCACAAAAGGTCTTCCGCATGAAAGTGCGTTTATTCATACCAGCTAAACAATTGATGACGAAACGATATGTAAATGCGAATGAAGAGCATACCAATCGAGCACATTGGAAATTGGCACACTAATCGCCCTGAAATCAACGTTTTAGCGGTGCACTTGGACGATCGTCAACGGTATTTGTCACCGCGTGTTCCGAAAGAGGCGTGTGTGTTGCGTTTTGTTATTTGACTTTAGCGCCGTGGTACACAACTTGCATTGAAATTAATCCGACGATCAACCACTTATTATTCATTTAACGTGTCTGTTAAACATTGAATGTTCCTTTTTGTATCTTCTACCCTTGAGTGCCAAAACAATTCCCAATGATTAATTAAAAAATTGCAAAATATATTAAATAAATAAAGCATGTTTGTCCCAAAGGATTAATTGATTTTGATATGAAATTTAATTTAATTTTATAAACGATGAATTAAGACAAAGGAATTCGTAAGGAGTGTAAGAATTAGAATGGAACATAGTCCATCAACTGCCCCCGTTATATCTAATTACCATAGTACTACGAAACACTCTTTATATATGCGAATGTCAATTTTTTTTCTCTCACAAAGATAAATTACAGAGGACGGGAAACCTATTTTGTCTCCTCATATGCATAGGTCAACTTGGCGCTCGTAAATGGTTTGGCCTGAGTGATGTCACTAAAGCAAATTTCATGTCGCTCAAATTGTTTTGAAGATTCTTTTAATTCCAGCTTATTTTAATAAAAAAAAATTTAAAAAGTTGATCACTTTTGATTAACTTGTTAGTTTTTTCTCGTTCAGTGAAAGTGAATAATTCAATTACGTCTGATTAATCGGTAGTAACCATACACTGTGTGTTTTATAACAAGATTCATTATTTTCTCTCTCGTAGACTTTTATTTAACGTTGCGCAAGTGTTTTACTGATATACGCGGTTCGGATTCATCGGTTATGCGATTCTTAATAATTAATCAATTTATTAATATACGTGTGCCTATAGAATCGCAAACAAGTTTCAATTCGAATCGATACAAATTTATTATAGTTAGCTACAGTGCGATGCGACGCTTCATTTGAATGCATCAAAACGCAGTTGAGATATCATTTTAGACATTTTAATCGCGTGCCTTCTGTCAGCCGGTATGACAAATGCCCTCATGAAATCAATTGACATTGCACACATTCACATCAACGCCAATTAGTACCGGGACACGGAACCGCCGTTAATTTGCAATGTCGTAATTTGAATTTTTACGATATTCTTTAGTGGTTGGTGTTTTGACGTGCCATTTGAAATTGGAACAAAGTGTGGACGCGTATTTCTGATGACAACACACAATCTTGAATTATATCGGACAATTTATGTTTCACGCATTATTGAAATTGTTTCATACACCACGTTATTTTGATTTTTCTTCGTGAAATTGTTAACCGATCTGTTCGTTAATACCGATCTGTCGAGTTTGATATATATTCTTATTAGTTTATCTGCAGTATCATTTAATTTACAATGCACTCGATGCATGTTAGTCATCAATCACTATTTATGAGACAACTAATTTGCCTATACACATGACACACATTTTATAATGTGTCATACAGCAAAGAATATAAAGATCATATCATTTTTAGAACTGAAGAAAAATGAAAAGTTTAAATGTCGTAAAGAAAAATTTGTTTAGCGAAAAACAAAAAACAAAACATATATTCTTTTAATGAAAAGAAAATTTAAACTTAAAATTTTTTAAATTTCTGTTTACTGAGAACACAAAGTAAAGATACACTATAAATTTCTAATAAAAAGCCCATCTAAGCTTGCGTGTCAAAATGGGAACACAATAACAGAAGATTGACCTGAAATACAACCTACAGATCATTTTGAGATGTCAAAACAAAAACAACTGTTTGGACCCAGACATTCCAATAATAAACATAACCTGATTTGAAAATCCCACAAAAGAATGTTCAGAAAAGAGCCTAAAGCAGAAATGATGGATCCCATTTGTCTACGACGATTAAGTTACACACAAAGGACGGCGTGCAAACTCATCGGTTGGAGCCAAGATATGGAATACTTCGGAGCGCGATGAGCAAGTGCAAAATTGGTTGTGACGCGGGTTACTTGAAACGGATCATCTGAGCGGATGTCTGAACGGACGTGATATCGTCAACCTGACGCGATCATTTTCGTCGACTTTCGTTTTGTACGCTTGAACGAAAGCCAGTCTCGGCAATGAACCAATCTATTTTCAGTTTGGCCTCGATCGCGCCGCGATTCGCTGAAAATTCGTTAAAGCGCGTGAGTCGCCTAAGCGTTTGTGTACGCCGACACCTGCATTTGCGGAATTCCTAACATGTTGGTCCCCCGAGGCGTTTCACACCACCATCAACGAGACGTTGAATAGTTCCCTGGTCATGCTGGGGAATTAATAGCAAACGTTGATAAACAGTGCCGATAATATAATTAATCGATGATGTGTTAATTTATATGGTTCCATAATGACTGGAGTAGAAAATTATTGTTATAGAAATATCCTGAGGATACAATTTCAAATGGACACCAACTTGTCAGGAAACTAATACGTTAATTCTGCAGTTTGTGTCTGATGTATCTGATGGTTCGGTTCAACCGCGCATGTCTATTCGAAATGATAAATATAGAAAGTGGCAATTAAAATTATCGGATCAACACTGAAAAACATTCACTTGTACATCAAATGCTGGAATTGAAGATCCATTTGAAAGGACTGACAGATTTTGAATACGAAACAGAACTCGTGAAACGTTTGACTCCATGTCGAACGTCGGGCGGCATTTTCAAATGGAGGCTTTTAAGTGGATCATTTGAAATGAGTTTTTCTTATTACAAAAATCAGACACCAGAAAAACGACGGCTCATACTCAAAGCCCTCCGATAATCACAGAAATATTTATTACGTATTGTGTATCTGCGTCCCGTTAACAGTCATATATACACGGCGAAGTTTTTTATGATTGCAGACCAGTTGCAAGCTGTCAGCGGTCTGACTGAAGAAACCGGCGATATAATTCTCACCCTAACTCAACGCCTTCGGAACCTATAATGGGGTAATCAATCAAGTTCGGAACTCCTTTTATTCTCCCATTATATTTATTACCAAAAAGAGCATTGGCAATTGTACCTCGCGAGCCACTATTCAGTGTTCACGTTAAAGTACGTGAAATTTATTATTTTTCGAGTATCCAAAAGAGAACTGTCACTTTTCGGGCATAAATCAATTTAAATTAATAATATCGGTGTGAGTTCATTTTTTAATGGCGATGATTATGTCAAAAGTTTGAGCTTGAAAAATGAAACCCATCGCATCACGGATAATTTGTGGCTGCAATCGTTCGGAACGAATTTGTATATTAATTTTTATTTTTCACTTTCAAACAATTTAAATTTTAGTTTCTGTCTGTGTTTTTCTTTCGCAGACAGTTATCCTTTTTTGTAACTGTAATCATATCGTTTGGAGTGTATAATTGAGTATCATGTTTCTGAATTGGGCATTTAAAAAATTTGCAATGAAAGGGTCGGTTCATTGCAAACTGTCGTCAGTTGACACCGCGACATCATTTTTTGTAATTAGCAAACGCGTGACACCAGCGTGAACGTCATTATAATAGAAGAGTTTCGGAAGCTTCACTCTGAATGAGGCATATTAATGCAGCAAAGTAACATGTCTTATCTGAACTTACGATCGCGCGTGTACGGAATCATGTAATGTATTCGATTTGTATCCATTCAGAAAAGCAATGACGCTTGCAAAGACACGAAAAAGAAATGATTCTTTCTTGTTTTAAGTTCAACATCAAATAAAATTGCGACAAGGTTGAAACGAATTGAAAAAAAGCTTATTTGACGGTTTGCAAAAAATCATGACAAATTTAATTATGAAATTTCCGCACATATGCAACAAGTGTAAGTTTATATATAGAGAACATAACGCCCGACAAATTCTTCGGACGAACCCCGCCTGTAAATCAGAGAGCAAAGAATGCGACTGGCGAAACCGAAGATTCTCTCGGAGGCATATTCAGACTAGTTGACATTCGTTTGCCGTGCAATCATGGGGTACAATATTCTAGGAAGAGCTGTGCGAAATATGCCGAATTTTACGCTGAATATATAGCACCCAAAAAAGATCCAGTAACGTCACGCGATGTTTTCGCATAATAGTCGACTCATTTTTGTCAATCAATTTGCATTAAGTGTGCGCGGATACTTAGAACCGTGTTCCTTAAATTCACAAACGACAATGGTGCCAACTTGACTGGTGTTTGACTTGATTAATGGTGTAACTTTATAAGAATAGATTGCGTTAAGAATCCTTCGACATTATCCGAACTGATGCCAGGCGTTTAATGATTTCGCGCCAAGTGTCTTCGGATGTCATTCAACAATGAAGAAAGTGAAGATCCAAACGGGCTGAATCGTCGCAAGATACTAAGTGCAAACTAATCTTGTCAGGCACGTTGGTCTGCGAATCTTCATTACGAGGAAGCGCCATGTTCAGCGCGAACAAAAACAAATCTACAAAAGCGCAGAGACTAGCTGAATTATACGAAGGCCACGACCGGATCCAAAGCCGACTATAATTAAGGAGAGAACTATAATCAACTCCAGTCCGGCGCACGTCGAGTCGGTCACAAGAGTTGCTTGACAAAAAAAATGTCAATTAATTATTTTAATTTCCTTTGCGCTGCTTTTGAATGCGCAACGATACTTTTTTGACTTATAACGATAACTGTATTTGCACACGTGTTATAGATCTTGGATAGTTAACAACCAGCTTCTGTCCCAGGAAAAATTAACATGTGTCACATATATGTCCCATATATGTAACCATATATGTATTTCTTAGTATACATGTGGACATATTTGTTAACATTTATGTAACATTTTTGAGTAAGCACACTCATAAACATTTATTAGGTTCATATCCAAATAAACTGTATTTAATTTAACTTGAATTTATTAGATTCAAATAATTTTTCCTCCGAGTGTTTTCTGAGTGCATATATGGTAAATCATTAAATATATGGATCCATATATGTGAATTGTATATTGTTGTTAAATTATAGAAGCTTGCACAGGAAATGACTCGTCTGGGCTTGAAATATAGTGAGAACAAGAAGTACTGTAATTCTGAAAAAAGAAATAAACAAAGTAAAAGTCCACTTTTAGTATATATCACTTGTTTACGAACCTCATGCAGTATTTGGAGCGCATGAAAATGGACACACTTGGTTCTTTCAGTGAGCCCACCGAGTACACAAGATGATTCCGCGAAATTAAATATGCTCACGCACTCGAGCCATGTGATCGAGAAGAAAACACGTGTTTCAATTAAAAGCAACAAAAATCTTGGGTAGGAGTAACAAGGTATCAACTCAAGTGCACACGTTTTATAACCAGAATATCAACTGACGTCCCTTCTGTGATACTCGTTTCTTTATATTATCGCAAATGTATAAATTAGCCTATCGACCGATTTTCTTCAGATATTCGTCGATGAAATTTCTCAGTCTTTGCCTATTACCAATATCTTCATTGGATACTTCAATGAAATCCTCCGTTCAATTTCCACATACCAATAGCCACTATAATCTAAACTGTAACTAATTGAAATTTTTATATTTTTTATATTTTTTTTGTTTGTCTTTTTTTTGCGAAACTCCAATTGAACGCAGTGACGCAAGGTAAACTAAAAATGCGCATTCATGAAGATATTGTACCGGTGCTATCATCAAAATAAACTCGGTACGTGTAAAGCAAACATGTCGGCACAACTATGCAAACTGTCGTGCCACATTTTACATCTGTTCGGAAGACCGAATCGTGCATTCCACCCAAACGGATGAAGCACATGTTCGTATTACGTTCTATTAAAGTGTAAAAAAATGTTATCATCCGTCGTGTAATTTTATTTTCCAGACGACTGTGGAATGCGGTGTGAAAAGTAAGGACGAATCCGACACTCGCATCACCGGATGGGTACCGAGAAATTTGACATTTCGTTCAAGGATTTAGATCAAATTTTTCCGACTACACAGCAACGTTCCAATGTTTTATTTTTAATTTGTTGTATAAATCCCACGTTATAGCAATGATAACATTTTATTCATGTTGCATAACTTTTTTCTTCAGGAATATATAAATAATTAATTAAATTGAATCAAGATTATTTGGAACCGCCGATGTTGTGAGTCCGTCTGTGTTCTTCAATGAGTTGGTTGATACGAATCATAACGTGCAAATCGTATGTGCAAAATGAGAGTGCATGGTTATATTTGCAGTTGTAACGACTGAATTGGCAAAAATCACGATGTTAACCCGGCCGAATTTGCTGGTCGTCGAATGGCATGAATTTATATTTTTTTTGTCCTCGTTGCCCATGTAACAATTATCTGCAGCAACATCAACGCGAGTAAATAAATCACACTTTATTGTGACAGGAGGCGTCGTTGAACTTATTTTCGCCAATGCGATGCAATCCGGACACTTTTTTTTTCTAGATGCCGGGAGACACAATTTGCAAATGAAAATATGGGACGAAAACATCGCCGTTGTTAAACTTCCCAAAAATGCAAAGGTTGTAAATGTAATTATTAAGAACAATTTTTTGATCATTCATTTGAATCTCTTCGAATTAAAAGATTGAAATTTCAGGCGACTTTTTTTATTCCCATGAACATAATTCAAAATAAACTTGCAGTTTCAATTAGAAAAATGATTTTTGGCTTTATTTAAATGCGGGTTGGGTGAACGGGTGAGAGGACATGTGAATTAATACCCATTATGCTACTCGTGCAAATAAAGTTGTCTAGTCATGGCTTAAGGCATGGTTATCAAAATCTTGATTAATTACAGCAGGCATAACTATACACGCGCCGCCTATGACTAACGCACTGCAGAGTGTGCTTCGCTTTTAGATAGTCTCATTTTCTCATACGTCTCTCGCGCCTCTCTCTTCCTTAAAATGTTGACTTTTTTCTCTATTTTTTTATTTCAACATCACAAAGCGAATTTGATCGTTTAATTATAGAAATTCACCTCGACGCTTTATTATCATCTCAAATTTCATTATTGACCTGCTTATAATTTTAATAATTTTTTATTTATTTTTTTTTTTTCATAATCGAAAAATCAAATTCTATGCAAAAATATGTTGTAATTTCATTTATATTTTATGTCCCGTGATTTTTATCTGTAACCGACAAACATTTTTTGCAAGCATGTCGAAAAAAATTTTTATAAGACTGTGAAAGTCAAAAATGATTTGTGGATGAACGAAAGTTTTAGCAGCTTACTCTCTGATGGATCGTAAAAGGATTACGAAGATTCGCTGAATATTTCGATAAAAGTCTCGTCTCTTCCACGAGTAAAATAATTGTGATTTATTTTTTATTATAAAAAAGCACGCGGGCAACAATTTTGATATATAACCTTGCCGTGTAATTTTCATTCTTTTTTATTCGTTTTTATGCGACCGTAAACAATACCACTTTGTCTTGATCCTACAACCAACTTTTGTTCATAATAATTTTACAATCAAAACAAACCGGGAAATCTTTTAATGGAAAAATCATGAATAATGCATCGGGTGAAACAAATTACCGCAGATTATATTTGTATGAGGAGAAGCGACTGTTTTGATTCAGAGACTTCGGTCGATTGGAACGAGATGTGCGTTTACCTTTGACTGCGGTATTATGCTAATTTCAATGGGAAAAATGCCCGCGGCTGTCTATCAAAAAAGGCAGCCTGTATAATAGTGCATAATGAATTCCAAATCATCTTTCGACGTTTCCAGACCACATCCGCATGGATATTAAAAAAAATACCACGATTTTCCGGAGACCTCATACGAGCCGTCGACCAGTTGCAATCATACACGATTGGGAATGTTGCATAACGTACAAAGATCAGATGATATTTCAAAATTTGTATCGAGACGCGCATTCCGTTTCGATCGAAAAATTCAAGGAATCCACGACGATAAATTATCTCAACGGTTCGGAGTCAAAAATGTTGTAAATGCAACACTTGCAGCGGCTAAACAAACGTAAAAATAAATCATAAGATGGGTGGACACTGACTCATAGACCAGGATGAAGTAATTCAGATGGAATTTCGAGTTGGAAAGAGAGCACAGTTTGGAATTTCGAAGCAATATGCGGAATTCAATCGTGGTTTGTAAACGTTTATCACGAAAATATAAAATGTAAATATCATTTTTATCTTCTTTTCTGACGGAGATTCCAAGGAATGGTAACAAGATATCATTTTTTGAAAATTTACTGTGACTCATTTATTTATTTGTAATTTATTATTCAATAATTATTTATTCATTTTGAATTATTTATAATTTTGTTTATCTGAATTGAATTATTTAATTAATCATCGTCATTTGGGTTCAATGAAATATGAAGTATGCAAAGTATTTCGAGGACTTTGCAAAGCGTCTACTGCACCTACAGCTTAAGAGGTAGAGGTCTAGAGTTGAGCTTTTTCACGTTTCTCATCATCGTTGGCCCGTAGACGACAATGCCAACATCTCACGAGTTCGTGAAGTTTATTAATAGAAGACCGGCGTTAGCGGCAAGACATTGATAAATTGACGCTACCTGCTATTGTCGTGTACCAAGTGTCACTTTTGCTTCATAACGTTCGAATACGGTACACTCGACAAATTCGTTGTTTTTATCTCGTTAAAACATTTTCGTTAACTTTCAAACACAACTTGCGAACAATTTTCTTTTCATGAAAAGAAAAAATTTTTTGCAAAAGAATTATTTTTAATTTTAAGTATATTTTTAAAAATGAAATTTCAAGGTGGCGCACTTCAATTTAGCAAAATGGTTCGGGCACTTTTTCCAATGTACGGTCGTCATAATCGGCACCGTCAAAAAGTATGAGTGACTTTGATCTTTTCTAATGGCACAGCAACCAGACTGCTCGTCTTAGCCACGCTTTCGAATAAGCTCGAAGCTTTTAAAAGAAATGCGTCGCGCCTCTGGCGGCATATATTTATGGCTTTGCACTCGTGTTCCGATATACACAACACGATTATGCAATTACCGATCTGCTTCAAGGTTGCTAATCCTGTAGGGCAACATTCGACGGTCCAGATCATACGGAGTGCGCTCTTTGCGGTCCCATCAACTTAGTTCCGCGGTCAACAAAAATTTTACGTCCGTCTCACAAAAAGTTGAGTGTGCGACGATATTGTGGTAATTCTGCTCGTACCCCGTCCCCATTTTTAAATGACTCTATTCTTCGTCCGCTTTCTAGATAGAAGACATTCAAACTTTCATGATCCATTCTTAAATCATATTATTAACCGCAAAAGGACTTCTAGAAACACTCTTTTATGAATGGTGACCAATGTTGAGTATCATCATGGTACCGTGAAGGTGTCACGACCCAGCTTAACGACCTTAAAACACATATATTTCTTTGAGACATTCCATTCGCGAAATACATTATGAGGCATGAACTTTTTTAGCCTGCGATAAAAAATAACAATTTCAAGCTGCCATCACACATCCTCGAGTATATCATTCGCAACGAATCGTGATTTTTGTAGGATCAGTTGGGGGTAACTGTGACAACTTAGGATAAGTGTGACACACAAATAATTTTTTACTACTCTGAAAAATTAAATTCTTTCGTTTAGGTAAAATTAAATTATAAGATTCATGAAATTAATTTTCAATTTTCTTTATTTGGCAAAATTTGTCAATTTTAATTTCCCGTTTTATTATAAATTTTTTTTTTCTAAGTTATACATTTACCAGTTCAACTGGACATGTAACACGTCTAATCAGTGGTGTAACTGTTGTTTCGTGAATGTATTTTGATTCGCACACCATTACGTCACACGATCTTAAAGTCCCATAAAACTGAAAAATCATCGATGAAAAAAGAAGTTGAATGTAAAAGTGGTTTGCAAAGCTTCGGGGCAAGAGATAAATTGACGCTCGGGAGAAAACACCTCCCGCGCGACCCACCGGATGCAGTTATGCACCTCTAGCGTCGTGGTTGATTGTGCAGGAGGCATAGTGCGAGCGTATCGGGCTGATAAAGTCGATGTAATATGTAACGAAGTGGCAAGAACTCGCGCTGCTTGTGTGCATCGGATTTCCCGTCGGCAGATGCGTCTGATGCCGCCGCACACACTTACATGTTGCGTGGGTGAGCGAACGTGCCTTAAAAGACGCGCTGCTTATCTCTTCGCGATGCAACTCAATGAAATTAGACGGTCGTTAGTCCCGCACAATCATCGGCCTGTACGCGACTCTCTTAATTTCCCAAATGGCATCAGTTAAGCGGAATGAGAATTATTGTTATCGAGTGCGTATTTTGTATTGAATGATAACTACATTTTTATACATCAATCGATGAAATTGCAATTACCCGTTTGTATTAAATAGGACAGGTTCGTTTCGTTCCGATGAATAAAAATGTTTGCAAATCCCGATCGTATAAAATGTAAATTAAAAAGAAATCAACCGACCGATTACATAATTGTTTAGATTAAGAACACTATTTTCTTGAAACAAACTTTTTTTTATTACACGTCGTTATGGTAATGACGCATTAGATAAAAATGAAAAAAACGTTGTGATAAATTTGCATGGACAAGCGATTAACAACATCATTTGTATGTGTATGAGATGTGTAATATTTTCTTTGTGTTCTCCGGGTGTTTGTCAGTGTAAACGAATTCCCGTCACTTTGAACCTGAAATTCCACAGAAATGTTGAATCGCATATCGAACGGAATTTATGGATTTATGAAATTTATGAAGTTGTAAAGAAATTATAGCGGGACGACAAAAATGAACACATTCGTGGGGTGCGCGCAGAGACTTATTTTGTAACCGCGGCTGTAAATTAAAATCCACAAAGCGGCTCCATATATACTAAATCACGATCTGCACTCGCTGGACCGATTCGAAATAATTAATCGGTTTGAATTTCAAAGCCATTTGAAATTTCTGCAGGACTAGGAATGAGATATTTCAATTATAACCGCGTGCAAAGATAGCCACACTCATGCCTAATGATAGAGAAATTATTCAATTATTCGCAATTCACGCTACCGGAGATTGTCGGTATCGCGAACAAAAAATTTAATTGAATGAGTTTGATTGTGCGGTAAAGTGTGCAGCGGCGGATGCACCACCGGCCACCAATCAGCCTTATTAGTCACACTTGTCTTTCTTATGCCACAATGTTAACGTAAGTGCATGATTCAGTAACACCTTTTTTGCACGATAAAAAAGTTTATGCCCTCGGGGAATTAAAAAACACCTTGCGAAATTTCGGCACGATTGAACGGGGGCGCTTCTTTTGCGATCCAATGGAGCGTTTATTACTTTTCAAGGAACCGACAAGCGACCTTTCGCTAGATCGGGTGTCTTGTGATCTTGGTCTAGCTTTACTTATTTCTTGCATGAATGTGCAGATAAGTAGCTAATTGAAATGACAGCACGTGAAAAGTTGACGGGAGGATTGGAGCTGGGATTATCCCGCAGGTTGGAATTTATGGTTTTTTTCATCCTCTGTAAAATGTTCGTTTTCCAATCGATGCCAAATTTTTTCCCCTCAGAATTATTTATGTATACCGTTAGATTCACTATAAATATGAACCAAATTAAAATGTTAAATCGATTTACAATAGGCAATTAAATATGAGTTTATAAATTATATAAGAAAGTGCAACTTTCTCTAATAATGCAAGGTAAAGTTAAAGGTTTGAAAAGAATTGAAGCCCGTTATTGATTGTTTAATTAAATCGTTAGTCACTGATAATAAATAAAGATATTTTTTTCGTCTTCTTAATCGTTCCTATTAATAAGTATTATGTAGCATAAATATATGTGATACACTCGAGGCGATCGGATCTATTTCAAGGATTTAATATGGTTATCGGTTCGCTTTCAGATACTGGTCGCAACTGTTTTTTCGAGTGCGTCTTCGTCCGTGATGCAGACGAGTTGCGAAAAACCAGATGACTCCTCGTTTGACACAATAAAAAAACGGCTTCTTTAAATTTCAAAACAAACATTCGACACACTTCCGATCCGTATTTGTTGACTCAAGAATGTTCTCTGAGTCAATGTTTGCCTAACTAATACAGCAAAATGTACGATTCATCTTATTATTTCTGATATTCGATCCAGGCAAATAATGCTCAATTTGTAACAAGAAAAAACTGTTTGAAAACGATTTTAACTGGTCTTATAATGTTCCATTCTTTATATACTTTCTTTGAAAATTATCACCACGGTTCCAAGTAGAATCACAATTTTGTTTTACCAGTCTCTCGAATAACGGTAGGCGATGATAATTATTTTTAATTGCCTCTAATTTTGCGAGCGAGTTAGAAATAAACAAATCGTGTGATTATCGTGTATCGCAGTTGATCGGATTGCAAAAATAAAAATGAAAAAAAAATTAAATGAACTTGCATGTTTCATCCACAACTTATGATTAAAATGTTTACAAAACATGACCAGTTGCTGCTGATAAAACAGTTAATTAAATTTTTGTAGACGCGCATCATCGTGAAAATAGAACTGCGACAAATTTCTCGCATAAATTTGTCGCATATCTGATAGGCAGCTATCGATCTACCGTCAATTAATTAACACCAATTATCATGCAGGCGTTAAAAATTATTTATTAAAAAAAAATTAAAAAACGGCGAAAGTGTCACGCTGCGAAAGTCAGGGATACCAGAAACCGATCAAAATCGAATAAAATCATCCATCATGGGTCCCATCGATGCACCCCCAGCCTTTAAATTGACCGGCGATAAATACAAATTCGTCATTGCATCAGTATGTTAAGAGATCGATTTTTTTTTCGTTATTTACGACACCAAAGTAATCAGACCTCCACGTGGCTATTAGCATGCAAATTCGCTTATTTAAAAGCACGAATATCTGCAAATCGACCGATACAAACAAGACCACGGATTTAACACAAAATGCCTAATAAAATGTTGACAGAGTCTATGAATAAACATAAGTTTTGAATATCACGTCTATTTTAAAACCCCGGAGTCTAAATAATACTGACGATTAAATTGTCTACAACGTTCGTGCCCGAGAACATGTGTACCTTATCGGTTGCCACTCTCAGTTTGATTAATTGAAAAAGCCCGTCTCACATCCTGTTATACCTTTGCTCTTTCATCTAATTTACCAGAGGCTCAGACCTGAACAGAAAAATAAAAAGATTTCGCTACTCGAAAAGTGTCTCCATGATCTTACACCAGTGAGCTAATCTTATTGCAAGAGCTAATACGTGTCAGCCGACGCAAAATCCGTCTCCCGAGCACACACTCGGCGCGTTCAAATAATTGTTTAGATCGTAAGTGGGTGCTCGCGCACACTCACCGCATTGTTAATGTCCGCCTGCATGGAACCGTCCTCATCGGCGTTCGAGTACTCGTCATAATCTGGATCCTTTGTTTGCGCCGACTCGTCCCTCTTGCGGCTATCGGTGACCACTTTACCGCGCACAGGACCGCTGACACTTTTCACCATGCCCCTCGCGGATGCGTTCAGAGACGCGTCTAGCTGCAAATTTCCATAGACGTCTCGCTTCAAGTACCTGGCGATCTCCAGGTCCTTCTTCGCGGAGGTCCTCGGGGTCGTAGGGTCACTCGAAGTGAGCCGTTTGATGATGTCGTCGAAGGTCCTCAATGGGGCCCTCTTCTCCTCGTCATCTTCCATGTCATCGTAATCGTCGTCATCATCTTCGTCCTCCTTCCACAACTCGTTCTCTTCGTCCTTTTCCGACTCGTCGCTGTACCGGTAGTCCTCCTCCTCGTCCTCCCAATGTCGGTTCCGTTTCCTCGGAACTTCTGGCCTGGACGAGTTCGTCGACCAGAACTTGCGCTTTCGCGACTCCGACCTGGAGACATAATCGAGGAGCCTCTTCAGCGTCTGTTCCTCGTCGTCGTAGTTCCGGTGCTTGCGAAGGCTCGTCCTCCTTGCGAGCTTGTCCTCGTGGTGGTACCGCCTGTGGGTTGACTCGTAGTCGTAGTCTTCCGGCCGGTGGTAAGCGCGGCCGGAAGTCAGCCTGCGGCTCTTCTCCTGATGCCGGTGACTTTTTCTCCTGGGGGTCTCCTCCTGGTCGCGATGCTGCCATCGCCGGTGCGACCTCCCGGGAGACCAGTTGGGGGTCCACCTTCTCGGATAGTAGAACTCGTAGTCCTCATCATCGGTGGACTCGTCCTCTTCCGAGTCGCTCCTGGGATCGTCGTAATCGTCCTCCAGGAGCGGCCTCCGCTGGTGGACCCACCGCGAAGGCGACTCGTGCTGATGTCTGTGCCTATGCTTCACATCTTTGCGGCCCTCTTGATGCCAGTACCTGCCCTCGCAGCACGCCAGTTGGCATATTGCGAGCACCAACAGCCAAACGGGCGCTCTCATCTTCGTCCTCGTCTACGCGACGACCGCTCACATCATCTCAGCTCTGCATCTGACCCGGCGACTTTTGTCCCCCGAACCCTGGCCCACGGCTGGCTCATCTAGAAAAATCTCGCCTCGCACCATCAAAAGTTCAAGATCAATTTTTGTTCCTCCGCGGTTGAAATACCAAAGACCAGTTGGTGACCGGTTGAATTGATACGGAAGAACAATGGTGAACAGTTGGTAAATGAAAATTGCACTTGGCTTTTGGGCCGACGAAAGGTCAGGCGTGAGTTTGGAGCAACGGGTTGCCGGGTCTCGCCGCCGGATGACGTCCTGTCATACGCATGCACCGGTGCCGGTTTTCGCGCCCAAGTTTCATGCGGAAGAGCGTCCAATCGTATCGCGTTCCGAATGTCGCGGGCGACTGAGCCTGCGTCTATTACTGCTGAAGAGAACACGGGACACAGGGCGCATGCGTGCAACATATAACAAGCTCCCTTCCTCTCTCTCGCGTTTGGCAAGTCTCGTGTAAGAGCGCAATGCAAGCAGCATTGTCGGATGATCCTCACTTGTGGCATGACGACAGGTGTTTTCTTCAAAAATGACACGTCGAATTTAATGCCTCCACTTTGCATTTTATACTTTTGTAGCTTCGATGCTCTCGGTAACGTGACACGCCGATACCCTTAGTGTGGATGGAAGAGGTGTTACTACGGTACATTGAGATAGACTTACGATCGGTCGCCGTTTTTCTTTTTTCGCTAATGGTGAGAATGTTCTGTGTCGGACGGATCCAGGGAGGAAAGTTATCGTGCTTAGGGTTATTGGAATTTGTTTCTTATTGCAATTTGTTTCTCGTTCTGATAGCACCCAACTTGACATTTACATTATTTTATGGTGCACAAATTTTATACCGTCTATCCACCTAAAACTAAATACAAACATTGCATTGTGCAATTTTTAATCTTTTCATTCGAGATACGAATACAAGAATATTTTGTTATTCGTTTGATTAATAGGATAGGAAATTATTTAAAAATTTTTAGAAAGCGACTAGGACGTTTTTTTATCAAATGTACCAAAGTATGCGGACAAAATTAAAAATCAAATTTTGCATGCACAGTTGTACGAAATAAAATGAAACTATTAAAATGTTCGAACATTGTAAAAGACCGGTAAAAATTTAATGATTTCAAATGATCGTAAATGAAAACACTTTTAAGTCATATTTGAAAGACATTTTGACTCTTAATGGACATTTTGTAGGATAAAAAAAGTGAACATTTCTGTGTAACATTTTTCGACCGACCAAATCGAACAGACGAATTGGCTTCTGTCTCTCGTCGTTTTGTAGCATCTATTCACCATAATCATAACTCACTCGTTTTGAGGACAGCCATAAAATGTAAACGCGTGTAGAGCTATTCCAGCGGACCTTCTTTATTATTATTTTTTTTTCAGAGTTTTGGCACACCAAGGAATCCGCATGCTTAAGCGCTGTCATAAAATACTCGGTTTTGGGATTGTCATAAAAGATCATATTCAGAGTCTGGTCGCATAGAAATACGTTAGATTTTTCGGCCGAAAGGGAAACACAGTGTAGGGTAATTGGACGCCCAGGAATCGGCGTCAATAAACGGCGGTGGCGCGCGTCAAATCACAGAAAGACAGATGATTCCGAAACGACAGCTGTGCGTGGTCGCGTGGCGTAGGTATCCGCTACCTACAAATACTAAGAAATAATATTTGCGAACGCCCACGAACGTCAACAAAACTATGCGACAAAATAAAACGGCCGGGAACCGAACACAGTGGAGAACCAACATAAAATCGGCAACGAAAAATAGGATGCCGAGTTTACGAAACCAGTTTTCGAACGTGCAAATATCGTAAATCCAGGACGGGGTCCCCATTGTTTTTCAACGAAGGTGCAGAAATGAATGAGTGTCGGTACTGTAATATAACAAATCGTTATCGACGCTTTCAATCACTTTGAATTTCTACTGGCCCAAATGTTTGCGCCGGCCTTCATTTAAAGCTGAGGGTGACTTTCAAGAGTGCATGAATGTACCAGAAGAGTGTGAAATACTGTGGTAAAGATCAACAAATATGTGACAGATATATTTAACATAAATGTAACATGTGTTAACAAATATGTAACACATTTTTTTCCTGGGTGAGAGTCGTTGTGACGTTTTTTTGAAAATTCTGAAATCGGTTAAAAAATGAATGAATTATGAAGCGTGAACAGTGGTCAGGGATGAGAAATCAATTAATGATTTATGATGAATGGGTTCTTATTAATTCAACTGTATTGACACTGACGTACTTATCAGTGCTGTTTGTAACAAAGTTATCAGTAATGCACAGATATAGCACGGATATTAAGTTCCGAGATTCTATATTTTTATTGCACCGGTGATTCATTTGTTTCTTTTTATCTTATTATTTACTGATGAATGATTCATTGCAAAAGCATCGCACTAAATTACGTTTTTGCGGTCCTGATTCTTTTTTTTTCTTGTATAAAAATTCTTTCATTGCTGTTGTGTTAAACAGGTTACTTTATTGTGCATTGTAAACAATACGTAAATTTCATCGCAAACCTGTCAAACCCGTTCATCTTAAAGGTTGGTTATTTTGATCAAATTTGTTCCATAAAATTTCACTTCGCCAATCTCTCACAGTATAATTGGTTTGAAAAAAAAAAAAAAAAAAAAAAAAAGAAGAAACAAAGTAAAGAAGACAAAAGAAAAAAGTTCCTTCGCATCATGTTTTTAAATGACCAGATGACTGTTGTAATTAATCGCAGTTTCAGATTGAAATTGTGTCTTGCGTTCGAGCAGAACCTTTCCAACTCACAATCAACAAAGAATCGTTTGTTTGATAAAATAACTCTTCATTTTATACGCTTTTCCAAAATATCACCTACTTCTGAACTAAATTGTTTCGACCTAATTTAATACCAGGTCAATAATTTGCACTAAAATTAGATTGAATGGAGTTTTGTATACTTTCTTGAGATTTCAACTTTAAATGATGCCTTTTAAATTTCAACACACGTTATAGGGATAAAAATCACTTTCGATGCATTATATCCAGAGACGGATCACTGTGACAGCCTAACTGTAATCTTTTTTTCAAAATGATTGCGATACAAGACCTCATGCATGTCTGTGCGATTGAGATGTCAAGTAAAATCGATGTAAAGTCCATTATCAACACGCGAAGAATCAAAGATCATCGAAAAGTAAACAGACAAAAGTGCAGGGATGCCAAAAGATCAGTAACTAAATTGGAAATGGGTATATTACGAGAGTTCACAATTCGTTGCCAATTTTTTTCATATTCAATTATGTCACATAAAAGTTTGTCATTTTATTATTCATTATCTGTTGATTATAAGTTATAACATACCAATTCATTGAAAAATCTGCCACACGATCTAATTTCTGTGACGAACTTTTCCAAAGCTATAATTCCCATCACGTTTAGCATTTCTACTAAACACACATTTCCCGAGGTCAAGATTCTTTCTTTTATTTAGAAAATGAAATTGACGACTATCAAATTGTCTTGGAGATACTTAACGACGGGTAAATACGAGGTTTGAATATAAAGACATTTGCGATTGGCACGCTGACAATCGCGTGACTGCCCATTCAGATGTATAGGATTTGTATAAAGTGCAGTTTTCTTTTCTGATTAACGCAAAAAGACGATACATAGCGCTAACAAGAAATCGTTAAAAACGTGCCATTACCAACGGTAATGCAAACGTAGTTGTGCCACTAATATATAATTGAAATGAGAAATGTGATTTGAATACGCTTTTTACATCAAATTATCATTATTGAATCAAATAATCATTTATTAAAAAATTATAATGTTTTACGCATAATTATTATCATTACTGTGGAATTTGTATTATTATTGTAAAATTTGTATTATTATTTTTGCAATTTTCTGTGACGAGTAGAAAAGCAACATTTTTCGTTTCTCATCTTATATAAATTTTTTTTTAAATGAACATAACTAAATTCTAATCTCTCAAATCATCACGTATGCCCCAGCAGAAGAAATACAACTTTGGCACCATGAAATTATGTTCCATTCTTTCCTTTATCTCATCGCAAGTTTTTTATTCGACCGCACAATGTGAAGAACAAAAAAATACAGCGCGTGACAAATTGGTGTGGTATTAAATCGTTTGTTTTACACATTAAATGATTTGTAATAATGCTATAAATGTTGTAATTTTGTTGCTGGTGAAAAAATGAAAAAAAATAATACTGTTGGATGAATGTAAAATGGATATTTAATAAGAGTTAATAAACAATATTTTATAAATCTTTTCTGCAAGATTTTCTACATTTTATTATAACGTTTTATGCAAACTGTTGACTTCAAAATTCTACCGACTAATTTATGCTGTGTACAGTTCACTTGAACTATAAATTGTTAAAGTGTGTATTGTATACAACACTATCTATTCAAGTTTTTTAAATATATTCTGCATCACGTAATACACGAGAAATCATTTGATGCGAGACTTATACGTGCATCGACCGCCAACCTTGAAAGATTTTCCTACGAATTTCATCTGAAAGCATTTCTCATTGATCTTGAACCCGACATGTTGATGGACTTGCAGGTATCCAAACACATAAACATCTTAAATGCTGTCAAATTGTATCTTGTTTTTTATTTTCCAAATTGAAAAAAAATAATAAAAATTAATGAAATATTAAAATCAATTAAAACAATCAAAAATTGAAAAAAATAAAAATATGTACATATAATTAACCATTGAACTAAAGTAAATTGTGAAAACAATAGTGCAAGTTAAAGTAAAATTAAGTTTTGAGCTTTTCAACAAATTACAAGGTTCATTGTATATTAATAATTTATTGGATCAACATGAAAATATTCAAACGTTTTTACTTAAAACATTGTATTTAAAAACGATCTCCGAAAACGAACTAATTAACAATTCGTCGCAATCTCAATTTTTTGTCCCCATATCATTACCGGACGATTTTCTTTACATATTCTCACAAGGAGCTCTTCATCACGAAACAGAAAAAAGTTGGACATCGAGAATCAAAATGAAAGCTGAACGACGCTTCGTTCACAAATGATGTCTTTATTGTATGCTTTATCAAACGCAACGAATAGATTCACGTAAGACTCATTATATTTACGGTAAAACCCTTTAGTTTCATAACATGTCGCGCAAAAATAACATCAGCGTATCCGCAGTGTTCCTTAACAATCCTATATCTTATCGTTAATAATAACAAACTATGGAAAAGTTGCTAAAGACTATTTCATTATGTGCTATCAAAGCAGGTTTCAATGTTTAAGTCATCCTAATTTTTTTTATACTTCTATGTTTTTAGTTATTCATTTATTTACTTTTTTTTACTTTTTTCATTTTTTGATTTGCAGATAGCTCGCATCAACACAGGCGTAAGTCAAAAAATGTGCAAAAGAAAATGCAAACAATCGTGATATGTTTCGTCTTAGAATTGAAACAAAAAAATGCATTCATGAGAAAACAACAATCATCTTCACCAACCATATCTGCTCATGAAACCTAAATCAAGACAGAGATAATAAGTCAAAAAAAGACTGCGTAATAGCATCAGTTGTTATTCGAAAATTTTAAATCCGAATTTTGATTTAAACAGAAGAATATCATCGAATCAAAAGCTCACGAGTTGTGATAACAATGTTTCGACTTCGGTAACGAGTCACGACAGAATATACGTATAACAATATTGTTTTTTTTTTTTTTTCACGCGAATGTAGACGTTCTATCAAACACCATATTTATGCATAATGCTCGCAGAGATCGATATCAATGTCTATGCGTAATTCTTAAGGCTCTACATACTTTTTTTGTTATTTTTCGTCTCCCCGAGTCGAGGTTGCTTACAGTATACGAATACAATCATTTCTGTTTAACACTGCGCGATTCTTCGGGTATCACGTGCGACGTTCTATTTAACATTAATGAATGTAAATATTGGATTTCTATAATTAGTTGAACAGCGACGCAGAATTGACATCGAATGTACATCGAAGCGTCATACGCAGTGGTAAAAGCTCTGTGTTGTTCGAGGTAGAAGTCTTGTCGCAAGTTTCCGCCTGACTGACGACACCGAGAGGGAGACCGACATGACATTTGAAACTGCGTCGACTATCAACGCTTGTGATCGTACCTCTGCGACTACCCATAAACGCATCCTAACCGAATCCACTAACTTGGTTCACGCAAATTAAGTCGTGGCGTCATCTACAGAATAGAACTTGCGCTCTACACCCCTAGGGCTTGTCTTCTATCCTGTCCTCTACATATTCTAAAAATTTCCAAAATTTAAAGGTCTTCAAAAAAATCCACTTCCTGTAACTTGTGGATTCGCTAAATTCGTGAATTTTCACATCCTTCACAGGTTCTACCGTGTTGTTTTTAGGTTTCAATTTGATGAAAAAACAGGTACCGAATCACAAACGAGGAACACAGCTTCCAATGCCAACGTGAAATTAAATTCCTTGCACTTGAGATCGCCGCCTGATTGGAAATAGCCGGTAAGTGCAAGGACTTTTCAAATGGAAGAATACAATAACTTCGGGACTTTCGTGCCTGTCTCGCCGCAAAGAGGGCACTCTTGCGCTGGAATTGCAGGGGCGTCGGTACCAAGCAGCCCGACTGCGGCTGCAATTCGCGTTGTTCATTGCGACCGACAGGTGGCGCTGGCGGTCGGTCCAGGAACTTCTGCCGTGGTGCCGAGGGGTCGATAACGCGAGACTGCAAAAGTTCGAAGGATACACAGTGCCTATCTGAGAATACCGGAATTACCGCACACTCAAAAACTCAATGACGACTCTCAATGTACATCACAAACGAAGATAGATGATATACAAAACATGACTTTTTAAGTATAATTACAAACGAAACGTCTCGAATACGGAATGTACATTTTGAGCGGTCGCGTTGAAAATGTTTCTATTTGTCCCGTCGAGTCGGATTGCGTTTGACTTATTTGGAGAGGGCTCTGGTTGTCAGGAAGCAGAAGAGAATTGAGCTTAAGACGCCCAAAGAACCGGTCCTCAAGTTTCCGGATCCGTTCAGTTGCAACTGCGCCTCCAGTTCAGCCGGCACGTCAACGAACACCTTGTTTAGACCGATGCTTTGGATCATCTCAGACAACTTCGCGGCATCCACTGTGTCATTCTTTGAGGACCAAACGGTTATTGTTGTGCTTTCGGAGTTCTTTATCAGCATCTCAACGTCCTCCATCTTGCTTTGAGCCAGCAAACCTGCTCTCATTGCATACGTCACCGACCGAGTCTTGTTGACCTTACTGTTCACGACCTCTAGCATTTCGCCAATATTATTCTTCGTGTACATTGCATCAGTTGCATTTAGCGTTCCGTTTCTGAAATCCGACAGTGACAAATTAGACAACTTTGCACTGAACCACACATACAGAAAAACATCAAAATTTACTATGATCATTGTAAACCGCGGACCATAACCTCCAATGCGAAATTTTCACACGAATTATAAGCAACTTTGTTATCGACACAAAATTTTTTACTCAATTTCGATCAATTCTTTTTAAGAGAAAGGTTTTGTGGTTATAGCCTTCTTATTTGTGTTAGGTTGGATTAAGTTCGTGTTTAATTTACATTTGTAACTGAAGGCTATTCAAAGCATTTATATAAAATCTATGCACATCTAACTCTTCATAGACCTGCATTTCAGGTTATTTTAAATTTACCAAACAATTTTGAACTGAAATTACCCCGAATTGGTTCCTATAACACAAACTAGCACGTTTACATTACGTGTATTGAAAAATTATAATAAATTTCGATGCTTTTTTTCTATCCATGCATGTGACATAAATTTTTCAAATTCTATGTTTCTTAATATAAACAAAGTTGATTAGACGTTTTATATAGTATAGATAGATTACTTCGTTGTCCAGCCGAGAGATAAAGTGCTTCCAGGAAGAATTTTACTGGCCTGAGAAAGGAACTCTGCTTTTTCGACTGGCTCTGCGCCCTCGGGTCCTTTTAGGATGTCTGCGTTCAACCAGACTGGAACTTTGATCTGCAAAGATTATTTAATTGTTATCTGTCAACAAACTCAAATTGATACAAAAAAAGTAAGAACTTACCGTCGAATTTGTCAAAATTGGGATACTACTATTGAAGGCCCCGATTGTTTTGAAATCGAGCTTCATTCCTTTCTTGGAATTCTGCATAACCATTGAAACAAATTCTTGTAGAGTCAAATCGCTGGTGGTCGCTGGAGGGTGCACCATAATTGGCTGTTTGGTAGTTGCATCCAAACCAACATCCGCTTCTATCATATGCACATCTGCAAAAATGAGGGAAAAAAGTGAGTTCCAGGTCACGTGTGCGCTCTCTCCAAGTATATTGATCATCTTTAAAGAGGCTAGATTCTAATGATACCGCTAAAAGGTTCTCTCGAAGAGGTCTCAAAAACCAAAAAACCTTCGAATAAATTGGATTCATTTAAATAACAAATTACGTTGAATGAAATCTTGAGCAAAATTTTAAAGCAGATAAGAAAATGATTTTTAAATACTATAAAAAACAATTCATTTTTTTTCAATTAACAATCTTTAATTAATAATTAGCAATAAACTATTAGTCTTTTACAAAATTTAGTTATACTAGTCTGCAAAAAGGCAGTTCTATCTGACGACACAAGTTGTTGCTGCGAATAAAAGTAGAAACAAATGCATATGAATTAGAAAAGCTTTAAACGTTCTTTTCTTTTGTTATAGAGCAATATAAAAAATTTGCAAAGTAAAAAAAGGGGGCAAAATTGTCTAAAAAAGCTAAATCTGAGTCGGTGCTTTTCGGTGGACATTTTGCGGGTCAAGGACGACTTAGAAGACATCCGAGGTCGTTATTGATTGTGACAGTAGCAGAGCGATACTCACCCGATTGTAGAGCCTCCTGCAGCATCGCCTTGTTGTTGACCGCGTGTTTCCACTTGATTCCCGTTAAATTTTTCTCCATCTCTGGCCAGAAATTCGTTACCGATGGGATGGTGGTGTTAGCGCTCATGGCGGTTTCTGCAAAACGAGCCACACATCAGTACCTCTTGCCTCACATTGACCTCTACGAGCGCTGATGCATTTGCATCTATCGATTCGTCCTTAGCTAATCGCGTTGTTAGGAATTTCACAGTAGAAATATACTTTCAATTAATTAACGTATAAATTACGACAGGAATAAATTTAGATCCCTATTATATTTTCAATGTTAATTGTCCAACGACCTAAAAGTAGTGCACGGTCACCACTGAGCCATTGCTAGTTACGTTTACATTGGAAAAATAACTCTTTTATGACAATGTTCCATAAGAATGCATCTCACAATACAGTCGGGACTTTCGATGAAAACAACCAAGTTCTTGATCGACCGAAATATCGGTTGCAATGTAATGGGTACTTGCTTTCGAAAAAACATTCTCATCCCTTTACGACGACCATCTCATTTTGATAATGCGTCTTTTTCCGCGAATTTTCCTCGTGAATGTTTTTACGACACCGTTAAAAAACGACGTTTGATGGTCTCTGTATATATTGATACGACGACAATTCACGTGTTGGATTATTGTAAATAGTTTTCTATTTTCAGTGATTCCTGGTATACGGGAAACGTCGAACTCAATTTAACACAGATCTCCCGAATCGTTTCCGTACGAATGTTTGGTCCAATTTTTCTTTCAAGTTGTTGCAAAGTTTTTTTTTTTTATTGACAGGGTATATATGGAACGTCTCTTCGGTAACCACAAGCAAGAAATGATGATAATAATGTCAAAAACTTATTGGGAACAAGTTCGCAAGCGTTGCGTCACTGTTATATTTTATATAACCAGGTTAATGTGTACACAATTATCTGTCTTCGATAGCTGTTTTTCCATCGGTACGATTTGTTTAAAATTGAAATTAAAAAAAAAAACATTTAAAAGTCGTTATCCACTCACAGTTTTGCAATTTTTTTTCGGCTCCATTTCGTTTTGACGGATCAGCTGTACATATCTATACTGTAGTATGTACCGAGAACATAACCTTAAATTCATATTGGTTTTGACATAGTTACAAAAGGTTTTTACTTTAAATCACCCGTGATCATTTTTATTTTAAAACTCATTCATATATAGCAACTCTGACCAAGCGCTACTTCCGGTTCGTTCGTCAGGGACAAAGTTTAAGTTGTTTATTATCTGCATGCATATATACACATGCGCCTGACAAATTGAAAAATCTGAGACAATGCGAAATCTGCATAATAAATTCTCTGGGAAAAATAAAGATTCAAGATTGTTTTCTCACTTTGAGGTGAAATAAAGACGTGAAGTAGACGAAGGAGATGAAAAAAAACCACTGCGCGACCACGGACAACACCGGCCGATTGACGAACAATCGATATTTTATCCGAGTACTGCCGGTTGCATACAATCTCATCCGTTTAGTTGACGTTTTCGATCGAGAATAATAATTTTTTTTATTTGTGACAAATTTGATATAAAAAATTGTATTTTTTTTATTTCTGTAAATTTGCAAAAAAAATTTATTTGAATTGAATTCAAAATGAATTACAAGCAAACTGAGTTAATTATTTTATTAAATAAATTATTTTAAAAAACATGTTAAAATTTATTTTAATAAAAAAAATAATAAAAGCACATCGGAAAATTTCTACAAATAATTTATGTAGAGGCGTTTTGAAGTGATTCGTCGACTAAAAAATTTCCATGTTGTATTATCACCAACCTTTTTTAGAAAAACAATTGTATTTATGGAAATTTCGACGATTTCTTTGTTAATTTGAAAATATTTATGACTTTGTCAACGCAAAACTACAATTGAATATGCATGCTAAGAGCAAAAGAGAAATGATAATTTATATATTTCCTTACATTATCTTATATTTTCTGTTGAAAAAAATGTGTCGCTTTTGAATGCGCGTCATTAGATCAAAAAATCCGACGAAGAAATTAATTATATACGTGAATGAATTTCATAAATTCGTATAGTTATAGCAGTGGTCCTAATAATGCTAAAAGCTATGCGATTATTGCTCCGTTCTGTACAACTCATTCATATGCATAAAATAACCACTGAAAACTGCGAGTTATGTGTAAATATTTTATCAAACGAACGAATGAATGAAGACCTTTCCGAAACGTTTTATAATCAAAATTGCAATCATAAACACATCATTCGATAAATATATAAAAATAAAATAGTATAAATAATGAGATTTCATACTTTTTGCACACGAATTATATTTTCAAAAAAATGGATGCTTTCACGTAACCATAATGCGAATTTTCTGATAAAAATTCTGCGCGCTCCATTGATTCACGCTATGCAGTTGAGCGCATCGCTTTCAATGATCATCAGAATATGAATAATACAACTGAATTGACTACATTTCAGAATTGAAAATTTAGTTTTGTTTTCTTTAAAGTTACAAACAATGTTCTTTGTTGAATGACGCAATAAGTATAGAAATAGTCATTTCACGTTTAATAAAAAAAATTATAAAGGCGAAACCTGAATTTCCTTTTTACCCAGTTAGAGCCACTCAAAACGAGGAGCGCGAAAGACTGTCGAGGTAACTGCGTGGTCATATAACAATGCCCATAAACCCTATTGTACGAGTATAATAAATTCATATTTCAGAACCTCATACACCGGGACGCTGTTTTAAACACTATTAAAAGAAATTCTGTCGTTTTACAAATGTTTCCTGTGCAGTTTTTTGTTTTCTCTAAATTGTTCAAAGTATAAAATTTCACAACAAAATTTATCGTCACGGATTCGCAGATTTGAATATTTAAATAATGGACGATTCACAGAAAGCGACGGACGTATAGAGAATTCGATTTACGTCGAGCAAAATAACATATTCTATTGTTGCATTTCTATTAGCACTTCGACACCGAGTTTGACAGTTTTTTCCTTGGTGAGAGACGTGTGTTTGAATGAATGCGGGCCTTCGACAGATAAAAGCAGGCGTTGTGAAACAAAAAGTTGTTTTTTGTTTCGGCATTTAAAAGATTTTTTTTTATTTCAAAATGAATCTACACTCGTTCGGACAATGACAGATCGCGATCTAAACCGCGAATCCAGTTTGGGGTTTGATAAATAACATGAAGACAATTTGTTTCAAATAAGTTTAGTTTACCAAAGTTAACCAAAGCTGAGCTTAGGCACTCATTGGGGAGTAAACTCGTTACGTTGGTGGCTGAAATATATATAAATATGACTTGTTGTGGTGTTGCGAGGGCAAACATTATAAAGGCGCTCAACTTTGCTTCCTATACAGTGTGTTCCAGTTGTGAAAAGCATATTGTTTATTTCATATTATAGTCGGAGAAAAAAGATTATATAAACATCTGAAAATAACTCAATGAAATTTACTGGACTGTTCATAATATGATGTACTCAAAAATTCAATAATTTCAGTTTTGTTTTGTTTTTTTTTTAATTACAAAAGGTTATTTAAAAATTTTTTTATAAACAGTAATTTTGACTGCAAAAAATTGTTTAAATCTACTGTGCGGTTCGCCATTTGAACAAAAAATGTCATGTGTGATTTAGTTCAACTTTTAATAAATATTATATTAGAAATATTTAAAAAATTGAGAATCTTTCCAAAATTTATCATGTTACTTAATGAAATTTAGTTAGTTTTTCTTTCATTTAAAAAATCAAAAATTGTATAGATTTTCAGCTGTCAATAAAATGTTACAAAAAATTGTTTCAGCGTTCTGTTATTAGAAATCAGCACAAAAATCGTGTGATACTTTTTCTGGTATCAATGTCAAATTACTGTAGATTGAGATAAATGTAGAATGCGAATTCCATCCATCAAATAATCTTCTAGAAGTCAGCCGAAAAGGTTGTCTTCCAAGAGCACTCTGTATCGCCAAGAATGATAAACGTTGTAAAAAATTCCGAAAAAAATATAAGTTATCAATGAAAAGCAACGCTCAGGTATGTTTATATGATTCAGTTGACGATGCGAATTTATGTGCTTTTGTTTTGGATTATCATACGTGAGAAATAATTCAAGAATGTTAAGCACGTTCAGGTCTGGAATTTGAAGAATTATACACCCCTTTTTTCATATCAATCTCTGATTCACAGAAATGTTTTTTTTTTTATTAAGTCGGTATATTTATGAGCAAAATCGTGAGCCCGTATATCATTGTTTATAACAATTTATGTGCGAACGATACCTCGTTTACGGTTCGAAGTGACAAATAGAGCGTAGTCAATCGTTCGCGTACCCATTTTTCGCGAACGTTCACCTGTACGTTCAAAGTGCAACGCATTCAACTTTACATCACAGCGATTTATCACCGTAAAGCAAACGAAAAAGATCTGCTTTCACATAATGTTTGTTGATACGAAATGATAACGAAGTTGAGTAAATACTTTAAATAACGGCTACTTCAGCCGTTGGAAATGTGCACACACTTATAGGTTCAACAATTTTTCTTATGAACTGCGAAATGCTTTTACGATCACATAAAATTGTTTCAATGTAAGGATAAAATAATAATTAACGCGCCAATAATCGTTCTTGATTTTCCAAGAAATCGTGTTTGAAAAAAAGTTAAGTCACTTAATTGTTTTTTAAATGTAATATCGATAATGATTGTTAATTATCTTTTTTTTTAATGATGAATGAAAAAAATAGTTTTTCATTGATTGAAAATAAAAAAACTTGTTTACGTCAATACATCGTGTGATTTCATTATCGAGTTGAAAATTCTTTGTAGTGATTAAGAACGAATTCATTATTTTGATTGCACTCGGAGAAATGTTTGGAATCTTTGGGGCATTCCGATTGAAAATAATAAGATGATATCAAAAAGTCGAGGAACGTCTGGATTAAAAAAAGCAAAATATTGACTCTCCCAAAATGTATGTTGAATATTCAATCCAATGACTCTTTAATTTAATTTCACTCGACTTCAACAAACTATTAAAAAATCTTTGATTTTTTTTCCGGTTAAAAATAAAATAAACGCGGGACTAGAATTTCTGGTGCAGTTTGAATATATGGTATGAATAATAGACAGACGAGACAAAGAGTATAATTGGAACTCAAATACCCAGTGAATCGAAGTAACAATTATTCATATAAGTCACAAGATTTTACTTGCTCAACTCTATGATGAAATTTTGAGCTTTCAAATTGTATTGAATCCTGGTACAACATTTGACGACAATGATATTCTAACACGTCGCAAAAATTTATCTCAAAATTACATCAGTTGATTAAATTCATTTTATCTACAAAATTTTAAACTAACGATGACAAACAATTTAACGTTATCAGTATCAAGGTCTCATTGAATAATTAAGTAAAGGTAAAATTTGATTTTGAAAAATTTGTTTGCAAAAACAGATGGTTCAAAATAAACTGTAACAAATAAACGAATAAACCGAATTGTTCGGGACAGAAAAATTTTGCAAAGAAAAACAAATTCCGTTTCGATCTCGGAACCAGTGACATTTAAAAATTTCATGGACCGTGGTGGTGCGGATCGTTTAAAACTGTCAAACTAACTGGCGCAGTGTGTGGATATCGCGGTGCATGCGCTGTTCCTCGGCTCGCAACATCCATAACCTGAATTTTTGCAACCGGAACAATCAAAATGAAAAGCGGATTCGCGAGCGAAGGCGCGACTTCTCATGTGATGAATTGGTTTTAGGCTGTGTGCGGCGTGGCTTCATTAATTTGAGCGAAATATGCCGGTTCTAGGTCAGCCCCAACTTGAGCGGGTCAGGATCATCGCGGTGACCTCCGAGTGTGCCTGCATTCGGCTGATCTCGTGGTGTAATTTTCGGATTTGGGACACGCCAGGTGAGCGTGCTTACGTAACACCACTGAGCAAAATATTGATGACCTGCGTCAAGTGCAACACCATCGCGATGGTTCTTCAAAGCGAACCAGCACCGGAGCATTTAAAAGCGCATCTAAGACACTTCATTTGGCTTATCAAACATTGAACGCTTTTTTATTCCCGAGCGCAAAAGATAAAACTGTTTTTCCAATCTAGTAGAGATATGCAAATCGGTCTGTTCTCAAAAGACACACCTAAGAGACGGAAAAATTAATGCATCCGACAGATTGAGACCGGTAATACGAGTTTGAAGTTCGTATACAGTTGCAACTGAGTATAAACTAATTTTCCGTCTGAATAAATTTCCACTATATTAATTGAGATTGGGAGAAAATCAATAATGAAAAGGCCCCTGGCGTTCTGATTAGACTACCTAAAACGTGTTTGCAAAATGTTCCTAAACTAACCTTTCAGACATTCTGACCGGATTAAGTTTTCAAGAAAAATTATCGTTTTGAAAAAATGAAATACTTTTTGTTTTGTTAGAGTATAATTGTTGAAAATTTGTTTATAAATAAGTGTATGAAATTTATTGTTCTATGGTTTATAATTTTATGTTCCAGCAGTTTAGTATGATGGTTTTCGTAATACAAGTTTAGCACAAGCACTATCATAAATTGGAGAAACAGATGGCCATTACGAGTTTTATTGATGCGAGCTTAACAACCGACTCAGCAATTGATCTAAAATTTTAACGAACTCTACTTTGCAATCATTTTCTTTTCTACACAGATAGCAACAGTTTGTTTTTATATTTAAATTTGATTCGAGATTGCTTTTACCACTGATGATAGACCATGCGTTATTCATTTTTTTAAAATTGAATTGGTAGCGTCTATACCTTGTGCACAGCATACAGACCTTAATGAAAACTCCTCTTTCAACTCTTTTTATAACTAAATTAAAGAAAAACTATCAAATTTACTTATCTCGAACAGTATTACCCAAGTTAGGTGTACTGAATTAAAATGTTTCCTTGTTGCGGAAAATCGGTGCAATGTTTTTTCAAACTTTTATCAGATATGACTTGACTCAGTCAAAGAATGTAAAAATGCAATTTTTAATTAAAATGTTTCAACCGTGACTAATTATGTGCTGAGCAAAATAAATAGCTTTTACTTTACGTAGCGACAGTAAAACGCGATAAAAGGTATGCTTGAAACTAAAATGATAAGTAAATTTTTACATTATTCATTTCATTTGTTTGTACAATATTTTTCTTTACAAAAAAATGAAACAGGAAATAAATATAAATTTCCTCTATATATAAACCACGTGAAATCTTTATTTTGAAGCAGAATTCTTTTTTTGTTCTCGTACGATGAAAAAAAAAATTCCTGGCATTATAAATCATTGTCTTAGCAATTTTATTGTTATTCAAACTTAACTGAAAAACATTTTGTTTATTTGTACTCGTCTGTCAGATAGTCTATACAATTTGATGCGTTAGTATTGATGCAGCTGCTGATCTTCAGACTATTCCCCTACAAGGAATCCTTTTTGTGAAAAAGTTAAGCATTGACACCGGATTTTTAATTCAGTGACTTGAGCTTAGACAGATGGGGAGTTCAAGTGAACAGATATGAAGTAATCCGATAGGTTGCATCAAAGGTCTTGAGCGAACTTTCGTATTCTCAAACTCCGGGAAAGAATATATATATTAATATATAATAAAAAGAGTCGATGGAACGTTATTTAAAATTTTGTTATGAAAAAAATGTTATTCAAAGTAATGCAATTCCAATGTTGATTCACCGACGACCATCTGCTCGACTCGTTTTAAAACTATCAAAACACTCAACCTTCGCTATTCCTTATTCATCGCACAATTACAATACGCACGTATAACGAAAAGACAATATAAAAAACGCATCAAAAACTGGCGCTACTCAGTCATCCAAAATATGATCAGAATTAATTGAACGACTTGGACGTGATATTTTTTTTTATTAATTCGGTTCGTTCCAAAAAGTTGTGCCAATGACTATGAAATCGCGTAATTAATCGGAGTCCTTTCTCGTTCTGTTCTCTAATAATGATTCGATCTTAACTATATAGTTACAGTGCGAGATGCGTTTCTGGTCATTCTGGGCCTGGATATCGCAAGCTCAAGCATGAAATTGGAAATCGAAACTGCGAGATTTTGCGTGTGTGCTGTCTGTTTGTACACACTGCAAAACATTGGCTCCCCCGCGGCATAATTGGCGGCCGGCCAATAACCAGGTTCTCCAGGATCGCCGTCGACTCTAAGCCAATCGTTTGCCAAAAAGTCCTCAATCAGATCAAAAGAAAAAGTCAAACGCGACAACTCGGGAGCCCTCGAAGGATCGTTTGTGTTTTATCCCGTGTCGCGCCACTCGACGGGGTGACATTATGAATTGCAATGAGGGAAAAATGTTCTCTATTTATTCTGTTGATTAAATTTGCTGTTCGACGTGCGTCCAGAAAGTTCAGCCGCATGGTGTCGTTTGTTTGAATTTAAATTATTGATTGAACGTTTTCGGTCCTGCTGAAGCAGCGGGGATCAAACTCGTCAAGGGAAATGGGGAGCTGAATGAATGCACACTTGTAAACTTTATTTTTTATTATTTTTTTTCAAGTCAGCGAATTTCATTTGACGCAAAATTAAGTCAAGAAATTGAGTTTGCGAGAAATGGGGGTTTTTTTCGTGCTTACGAATAACTGTAAATATTCTGTCGCCTCTTTTTTATTCTAATGCGATAAGAAAGTAGGCGTTTCAAGAAAAAGTAATCTCCCGTCGCAAAAGAAATGAATAGAAGAATCAACTATAACCAAATCGAATTTGTTTCAACCCGCGGGAGTGGAGCAAAAATTCAAACTGTGAGACGAACGGGAACGTTTGTTTCTACTTTTGTGAGTGAGAAAAACAGAAAAATATATAAAAACAGTTGCCTCCGTCAACATAGAACAATCTGCTTTTATTGTTCGTATCACACAATAAACAGACGGCGCGTTGTTACGCGCAGTTTCTAGCTGGCTGGGGACAGAAACGCGACCATTGTATAAGACATAACAAACGTAGTGTTTTGCTTTGGCACTGTATCTAAATATTGTTATGATTAGCATATGTCGACACGGCATGCCGAGTACTTTAATGACAACTCCGTTGTTGCACTCGGTCCCTAATTGATTTCACAGCAATGTCAAATTGGCAATAACAATCACAAGTCCGCAACTTTTACAATCAACTTATTTACTCGGCAAAAGGTAATATTGCTTTGACGCGAGCAATTAGGTTGACTACGTGTGCACTGCAGATTTCAGTTTATTCTTGAATTTCGCAACTATCGATCAGGAATTATTTCTGACAATGCACTATGTGATTTCAATTAAAAATTGTCTGTCTGACTCGACGGTTCGCCAACAAAGACTTTTTACAAGACTTTGCCTGCAGCCGTCATCTTTTCATCAGTCAAAAGTAGAAAAAAAAAGTTCAACGATGCATTTTCATCTTTATTCTTTAACAATTTTTTTTTTAATTTGTAATTAATTTTTTTCTTCAATTAAAAACAATTGTGAGGGGTCATATATAAAAATTGGAGAAAAAGCAGATCGTCTGTCCAATACAAAAGAGGATCTGTTTTTTTTTTTTTTTCAAAGTCAAATGACTCGTGGTGTGAGATGAGTCGACGTCCGGACTACTCCGACACTTGACGTAAAAGCGACTGTATTCAGAAGAAAAGATGTCTATTTTTGTGCGAATACAAAATAAACCACTTCGAGATTTAACATCTTTTCCCACTCTTTTTTAATGGTATTCAAGACCGGGGACGTTGTGAATTTTCAATGATCCGTCAGTTTTGCAACGTGGAACCGAAACTGTGATGCGAAACAGCGATCATTCACCGGAAAACCGAGAACCATCTCGACTCGGCCGAATCAATAAAATTGCCAAGCAATTTTTTTTCAGCGAGTTTCATCTCGTGGAAATGATATAGGTAGGAGCAGTGACAATTAAAACTGCGCCATTCAAATATATAAACTGGATTCAAACGATTCTCGTTACTAAAATTACGACAACAAAGTGCATTTTTGTTGGACCAGATCAATACGATCCTGGAAAGGTCTTGAACGGCAAAATTTTTTGTCACACGCTTTTAAAGACAGATATATCCATCGGGTGGAAAAAAAGGAACACAATGGTTGGCAAAACAAAAAAATGAACAAGCCCGTATAGTCTGACACCTCGAACGTTCCTCCCAAATTGTTACATCCCAAGTTCCCTGCTCATGATGTATTGAAAATCTTTAAACTGCGATTTTCAAAAGGAAACTTGACAGTTTCATATCCAAAAGAGACAGATAAAAATGGAAGAAAAATCGTGCTAAGATGAAACAGATAAATCCAAAAGTGCCAGTAATCAAACAGAATAGATTCTGGACTACTTGACTGATAAGTTTCGATTATTTATCGCAGGATGCAGCGGAAAATTTGTTTTTATTTTTGAAATAAAATAAAAGAAGATTCTGGTTAATTTTGTCCACTACTTTTTTCAGATGAAATCACACGCAGAATCATTAGGGAAAGGAAAAACAAATTGGATGTGATTTTTTTTGAGTATGCGAAATCAATGGCCGAGAAAATTGGGCTGCAGTTTGGGGCGCAGATCTGACAGGGCTGAAATTGCGGCTACGCCTATGACAGGAGGCAGAGCGCAGCTCGCAATGCAGTCGACGAGTCAATATCTGGCGGGGAGATTGAAATCTGTCTTACGCATTGCTGTGAGACCGACGATCGCAATGATTGCAAAGGCGCCGCTTCGTGGCATGGCTTCCGGTGATGTCTGCGTCTGCTCGGAAACTTTGCACTTGGCTCGCGAACGACCCGTTTGACTCGAGCGTCTGGAACAGACTAACGATGGAGTACTACCGGCAACGAGACGAGGACCCGCTACCAGACGGAGACACATATAGCCGGTCTCTCCCGCCTGCTTATCATCTTTCCTGCCCCCTCGCACGTTTTGTTCCTTCTCGGTTTTCATCGCTGTAAATCCCTTCAGAATTCAATGTGCGTTCATTGCCACTGTGAACCCAAACGGGGTCTTGTGCCCAAAAGTGCAACGGCGTTGCCAAACCTTGCATACATTAACACCTTTTATGAGCGTCCAACGTTTAATCCTTCCTTCCAATTTTTCTTTCTTAACTTTTTAGAGGATGCGGCTATAAACGGATTTAACATTACCAATCAGATGTAATCTGACAAAAAAGGGATTAAATCACAATTAAATCAAATGTAAAATAAAAAAATGTATTTGTTACATCCACGTGATGCTTTTTTGTTTGATTTCAAGATTTGTTTATTCTGGTAATGTTATTCCGCACCTATTTAATTGATGGAATTTTTTTTTATCGCGATTATCTCATGACTATTGCTTTATGAAATTAAGTTTTGTTGCATTTATGCTTATCAATCAATATTTAATATACTTTAATGCGCATGTGAGTCATTTTACGGGGGATGAGTGTGTACGAAGTTAAACATTTCCTCTGATGGAAAACACTTGCACACTGCGTGATAGTCATTTGAAACCATGATACGATTTTCCCAAATAAAATCGTCAGCTGTCAGATGTCAAAGTAATGGAACTACGCCAATTACTTAAACGTAACATCCTCTTTGGATGAAAAAATAAAAAGAAAAAAATAAATGTAATTGTCTCTAAGTTTTCACGAAGAGCCTGTTTTTGTTTCACTCACAAAAGATAGGTTTAATTGGTTTTATAATTGTAATTTCGTTTAAGGTCACTACAGAAGGAATTTACTAATGATTTGGATTTTTTCGGTGATAATAATTCACAAAAATTGCGAATAATTTGTAACGCGGGTGAGAATATTTCAATTTCTCATTAAAACTACTTTCTTTATTTTTTTAAGGTTTGAATACTGCGAGGGACCTTTTTTTTGTCGCAAGTTTTACCGAAGCTACTTTTGAGCGTGTACAGCTGAGTAACTACAAACATGCCTTGCTCAAGCGATATATTTATTCAGTAAATATATCTCGGAACACGTAATAAAATTAGATGTACTTTTATGCCAATACATCGATTCGGTATATATGATGAAAAAGGTGTTGCAGTTTGTATAAAATTTCGAAAACATAATGATACTTACTATAATCTCGCAAAAAAAAATGCGAAACAAAATGATGAGAATGATTACGAAAAATTTTCCTACTTTTGAGATACATTACTGATAGCATATCTTATCCATCAGGCAAACATCGTTTCCACCCATACATTTTTTGTTTGTAACCGTCAAGTATATTTGTAACAGTGATAAAAAGAATCAAAATGTTGAAAAGGAAATTACAAATAAACAAAGATTAAAATTAAACTTGATACTGGTTCGAATAAATGCGTGTATTGGCCAATTGCCAGACGGTTTATCGTTTTCTAAACATGTGTAACTTTTGATAATAGATCTTGAATTGTAGTTGGGGAACTAGTCTGTGATTCGATGTGAGTTTATGTGGCACTATTAATGTGTATGCACGGATGAAATCCGATTTCTGTTCAGCTACACACGCGTTGCGTTCGTTTTCGATGATGCTTTCAGTCATGAAGAAACTACTTTCTTCGATATGAATTGGAAACGAATTGATGTTGCAAAACTAAGAGTGGATCTTAAACGATTTTATACATCGAACTTGTGAGAATAAAGAAAATTACAATAAAATTGGATTTAAAAAAGTTAAATTAAATTCAAACTTGCTGTAAAAGTTAATCTAAACCAAGTTGTTAAAAATAGTTAAAATATAATGAAAAAAATAGTTAAAAATAAAAATGAAAGACCATGTATTATTTTTATATTTGAAATGTTTTTTGTCGTATTCCTGTTTTAAGACAATGTTTAATTTGTTTTACATGTTACATTTCGTTTCACATGAATTGGTCTTGTCTCAATGTAAACTATTGTGTATTTTGTTAAATCATTAAATTCAATTTCACAACATAATTATCCATGCGTGATATATTTTTAAACTCAAAATTTCTGCACAGTCTTACAAAATCTTAAAAATGTACTTTCAAATTCGATTTAACTAATTTAATTTATTATTCACGCCGTAAACAAAGATAAGAGACCTTAATTTCTCCCAGTCACTAGAGATCCTGTTATGATGTGTTTTTATAAGTTATCTTAACTGTTGACTTATGGTGTACCAATGAAAATCGTATTCTACAACCTCGGCAGTCAGTGTAATGCACGAAATTTTAAATAATTGGAATCGTGGTTAATTTATCAAGTTTGTGACTCAGATTTTGGAATAAACAACCATTCAGAAGTGTTATTACAAATCATCAAGTATAATCACATAATTCAACGATTTGTAATCGGAACTTGTTTTACATTTTTTTTTCAACCTGTTTTCCAAACCGAAACCACTGATACTCGTAGATAATTTAACATTAAATAAAATTATCTAATTGAGATTAATAAAAAACAACAACATTTAAACAAAAAAATGTTGTAAGATTCCAATATTGTGCATTTCAAAGTTTTGTGTTGAAAATTCATCCGTATCCCGGTCGGTCAAGTAGATCGTACATTAATTATTCAATTCTATACTAAAATAAAATTGAATAACAAATTGAATTATTACAACCAGACTCTTAACGTTTGTTTTTCATGGTAGAATAAAAAAAGCTCGACTATTTTTGGCACAAAAAACGTGTATTTGATATAAATTTTCCATCATGTACAAATCAGTCACTCCTTGATATCAAAGGCACTCGAGTCGAATTAGCAACCAATGAAATATTTTCAATATTCCATCTGCAAAGGATTTGCATGAGATGTTCGATGGCGACACCCTTAAGCTTATCAACTTCATAATAAACTTTACATCATAATGTAAAATACAACAACATTGTTTATACAAAACTTTTGTGATCGCAGAACAAATATTACAAGCTGAAATAATTGTTACATTTATAACGCTTCCGTGGAATGTTTAATATAATATCAAAATATATTTCTTAACAAATCTTTTCTTCCGCACTTTTAATAATAATAGAATCTTCCGACGTACTTGTCATTGCAAAACCCGTTGTTTTTATATATAGCCAAATTTTGTTGATAATTTGAAAATACAAAAAACGACGTTCGCCTAAGATTATATTCATCACTGTATGTTTATTATGTCCAACACAAAACTTCTGTCAAAAGGTAGAGCTAGAAATCAACTTATAAACTAGAATTGTCACTAGTAATTTCATTTCTATATGGTTCAAGCTTTACTTTAAATTTGATTTTGTTTTTCATCACGCAAAATTGCAAAGTATCAAAAATCTGTTTTTCTAAAACGATAAAATATAAACTAAATATTTTTAATTTCAATATTCGCAATGACCATTAAAACTCATCACAAACCAGTTATGTATGTCATATAACTTTCTTTCATTCGTATCCGAAAAAAAAGTTATAAATTTTTCATCTCATCAATGTATAACTGATATTGTTGAGTTTATCGAAGTTTCATACAAAAAATGCAACAAGTTGTTTTGCTATTTGAAAACTAGAAATATGATAACTAAAATAAATGAATTTGGTTGCAACTGATATTAACTATTTCTTAATACTAACTGTTGAAATTCATGCAGTAATTAATTTACATAAAAATATTTATCAAAGATTATTTAAAATCTGTACAAAAAATTGTTGAATTTTGCTAAATATGCTCCGCTTGTTTTGAACACAAAGTTTACATATCTTTATTTCATATAAAAATTGGTCATTCATCGATAATTCCTTAACTGTGAGTATTTTTTTTAATTTGGGTAATATCTAAAGCTAACGCTTCATAGACTTCGTACTCGCTCCGTAAACTTTACATATAAAAAAAACGTAGAATAAATTTTCAATATATTCTATGCATTAACAATAATTTGATTCATCAATCGAAAGTGTATGTATAAAAAAATATTTTATTGTTCGAAAAAATATTTTTCGCTAGATTCAATGAAAATTTTAGCGATCATAATTCATCTATAATTATTTACTTGTTCCCGAACTATACAGGAACTTGTTTCAATTTCATAACGATTGATGCGGATTTCATTCGTATTGTCTGGTATTTATATTCGTTTGGTTGCGTTTTGTTTTGGTTTTCTTTATGATTATGGCACAGTAGTTTAAGTGTCGCGCAACTCAAAACTACATACATAGTGCTAATGCTAATTAAAATTGTCACGCACGTAGTAATGGCACTATATAGTATCCCTGAAGTCAAAGATTGTTACGGCATCATACATTAATATAGTATCAGTTACATTGACACACAGCAAAATTCATTCTTAAATAATGATGACTATAAATCAAATGTATATCTTTCCTCAGCTGTTTCAAGTGAACCTTCACCCTTGAACTTCAAGATTGCACTGTCCAAAATTTGAAACAACATTGAATGTCAACTATCGTCATGAATTCCGGCCAACATTTCAAACTTCATAGTATGTTAAAATGAATTGTTGTAATTTTTGAAATTTAATTTCAAACAAAATACAAAATTAAATACTACAATGTAAATGTTTTTTCTTTTCACTTTAAATTTGAATTAAAAATTTTTCTGTGCATCGTTTGTTTCTTTCAATTAAATAAACAGAACCGATTTTGGTAACCAGCCAGAGATCACTAAGATGCGGGATACAAATGTCGACTACCCTTCACTTGAGCATCATCGCTGATCGTTTTGTCAACGTAAACCACTTCTGTCTTTTTGTCCGTTGCATTAAATTCTACTTCGATGTTCCTTGCTTTGAAGCGCTGGGAAATAAAATATTCATTATTATTAATCAATTCAATTTTACTGTGCCATTTGTTTACCTTTTCTCCTGTACTATTTTGGTTTTCACTTACCTTATTATTCTGAGTGCGATAGTGCATGTAACATAATACTGAACTGCACAAAATTGCAACTGCGCCAAAGAGAATTAAGACCAAGCCACAGTAAAACAGAATATCCGGTAGCATCAGTAAGAAATTCAATGATCCAGCCATATCGTCCGGGATGCCCGCTTGTAATGAAAAATAAAATACTGGGAAGTACATTGTAGGCACGTCTTTGAAAAGCCTGAAAAATTAATCAATTTTACAACAATTATACCAACAACATTCGCGATGCTATAAGATTCTACTCGAAGATGTCTACAAAACTTACGCAATTGAATTTGATGGTCTGAGTAGCATGTTGACTTGTAATCTGGCAGCCACGTCGATAGGAATTCCAGTATTCTGAAAGACAAGCCATTTATGTATGCAACAACATAACTTCCAAAGTGCTTTAAAATTGTATCGTAATAATAAATAAAATGCATAGTTACCGGCTCTAAAGTAATATAAAAGTCATGTTTCTCGTCCACAGGATTCAGACCCTCAACTTGATCCAATAAAACTGGATCAGCTTTGTAGAAATGGGGCAAGCTAATAAAACCGGGCGCTCCGTAACGGCAAGCGGTGATATTAATCAAGCCACGAGGACTGCATTTCCCATTACAGAAACAGTGTCCGATGTTAACGAGGTCCGGATCTTGAGTGGACGGTTGCGGTTTCAGCGTCGCGGGCTCGATCTCGAAAAAGTCCTCGGTAGTTGTTGTTGGTTCAAAATATTTCGCTTGTTCATGGGGGTAACGTCGCAGAGTGTCGTTGCTCAAGGTCTTCTGTCCGATTGCAAACTTGTAGCCCTTGATGTTTTTGTGCGTTACTTCCTCGACAAATTCATACGTCAACGGTCTGAAAATCAAAAGTAAATTGAACAATTTAGAAGTTGATAAACTGACTAAGATTGATCGGTGTAATAAACTGACCTGCATATATCAGGAGTGAACAGCTGGATGTCGTCCTTGTTTCTGAACGGTGGCCAAAATTCACCGGCGCTTCCCTCGATGGCGTTACAAGGACTTTTGTAAAATTTCATTGTGTCTTGATGGTTCCAGAATTTCAATACGCCTAGGTTACTGATGTCTCCAACTCCGGTCCCCATATTATTTTGCCCATCGAATTCCGTCGATCCGTTTCTCTGCAAATGCAGAACTCGTCAATTTAACAAAATCTATAATTTGCTCTAAACATATTATTATCGTTGTTAATATTATCATGCTAAATTTTTTTATAAATTTTCATAAGCTTGAGTATAATAATTTTTTGGCAGGCCTTTTTTTCAAGAAGGTATTATTTCAAAAAAGAAGTTCTTTTGATTCTGTTTCTTCCGGATTCAACTTTGTGATTCTTATTTACAACTGGTGAACTACTCTGAAAGAAATTAATAGATAATATGTCCATTACTTTTCATTCTGTACTTTTCATTCTAGCAACCTACACAATAAACTGACCCATTCAAGGTCAATTTGAGAGAGCGCGTTGTTGGAGTGTATAAATTTTTATCTGTCTTCAAAACCAATGCCGTCTTTTATTTGAAAATGTTTTTTTTTTTACTTTTTGATCTTACTTTTAAAACAAAACATCATTTTATTTATGGATCATTTTTACTAAATATCTTTCTAATTTATTAAATTCATCTTTTATAATTTCATTATTTCTTATAAGTAATCGATATTTAAACTTCATCTAATTTATATAGAAGTTTGCCATTGGATGTTGTATTTGAATATTATTTTATTGTGATTCGATCTTAAATCGTAATATATGACAAAAGAGTGTGACAAGTCTTTTATACACATATGCACAGATTTATGTTTATGTATCTACCTGGCAAATTCACGACGCACCTTGTAAAACCAACCAAATCGATCAAAGGGTGGTGATTGATCCTCCTCGGCAGCTGCCCTGCCAATGTCAATTAAAGTGTCTTTGTATCCAGTAAAAAGCAGGTCGTCCACACTTTTAGTTATTTCTACTTTCGAGTTCGTTGATGCCATTACTATCGATAAGCTTTGTTGAAGCATCGGAGCCATTTTTTGAGCCATGCTGACTGCCGACTGAAACCACAATAAACATGAAAGTTGTATAAATTAACGATTAGACTAAAACTTTTTCGTCTGTTAGTACATCAGATTTTCATGAACCCTAACGTCTAGAATAGTTGTCAATATTTTGAAATTAAGATCTTGTGTCTGTCACTCGATATTTTTCTGTAAGGTTTCCAGCGGATTATACTAAAATGTATTGGGTGTTTTTTTTGAATAAATAAAAAAAATTAAAGATTTGCAATATTTTTTGGATGTTTTATTGTTGACTTACCACAGCGACAACATTTAATTGAGTAATATTATCAGTCAGAAATCCTTTGCTCCTACTCTGGTCAAAATGCCAAAACCGCCTCTGCTGATAGCTAACGGTATCATTCTCAGGATGGAATGTTATGTTCACCTTTTCTCTAATTTCCCTGCAAACAAAAAAAATGATAGTAAACGATTGCACTGTTACAGACAGTCATGCTAATTGTTAAATAATGCAAGGTGCGTTATGCAACGAGTAATTAAATAAATGCACAGCACATGAATCGTATCCGGATTTGACCCATGACCCAGTTGTCATTGTCATTAAGATTGACAGAACCAATTGTCCAAATGATTTTTTAGACGCGAGAATGCACCTTACTTGAATGATTATGTCTTGAAATCACACGGAAGGGGATTGATAGATGAAACAATGAGTTGCAGAATGATTGCAGGCAAATTGAATTGGTTATTGCAAAAGTGACGAATCGAAATTCTAGCACAATCTTGTCATTAAAAAATCGTCCAGCATGATTTGAAATGAAATTCAACTCCTAATTAATTTCATCTGCTACAATTTTTTGTTCGAAAAAATGATCAATGCAGCTATCAATTAGTTGCATAAGATTTTTTGCCAATCATTAGATTGAAACAAAAAAATTTGGGAAAAAGTGAAAAAACTGAACTTTCATGAATCATTCAGGTGAAGGAATTTTTCATTGATATTGCATAAATATTTATTATTTATTAAAACTTATCAGAATTTTTGCTCGAGATAAAGACCGATGATGATTAATTAAAGTTGATAACAATAGTTCTTAATTTTAAGATTTGATTCTTCGGGACAAATTAATTAATTTGATAATCGATGAAGACTTGGCCATCGCCTACGCGGCGTTCTCTAACCGAACCTACTATATTGCTTTATTATTCATTAAGATGTCAATATGGCGAGGTCAAGTATTTCCTCCTGGTTAGTACGGACAGAAATGTCGGAGCACATGATTAATGCTCGATCAAATTTTCATCCAGCCATTAAACCTGGCAGCGGTTGACTTTAATTTACGATTAGAAAATGTCAATCTGCATTTTACAATTTTGTGGACAACTTTTTAAAAAATAAAAGTCCAATAAAAGTAAAACTATTTCTACTTTTTATCTTTGAAACCAACAAAAAAATGTAAATAAATCTTGCAACACCACTCCACGTGGACGTTTTTACTCAGTTTTTTCCCGCCACTGACGTAAGAATGCTTCAATGTCAATATCACCTGTATCATTTTCTCTGTCAACTATTAAATAACAATTAAAAATCTCGGTAACATTTTTTTTTAAATTTGCATTTATATTTATATGTAGTTACGTGCATCTGATTTTAATAGTCGAAGTTTAAATAAATATTCAATGTTTTGCAAGACATTTTATTGCTGGATAAAAGTGTTTACCAAGCAAAATAACATAATACTTTTGTTTTTTTTCCCCCCCGAAATAATAACTAACAAAATTATGTTTACGAGATTAAGTTGTCAAGCTGAATAAAACTGAATAGTAGCGATATCAAATTTTGATGATCATCTTTAATTTTCTGCTTGTGATAGCAGATGTTAAAATATAAAGTTGACTAGAAACTTGATCTAAATGCTAAACAGCTATTTGCAAGTATGAATACGTTTGTTAGAAGAATTATAATCAATGTTTATCGTAGTCAAACACGCATCTTTTGCCTACACAGATTTCACTCAGAGACCTTCAAGTATCGTATTTATAAAATCTATATGCATCTATTTGGTGATAATGATATTGTTACACCGAGTAAATATAAAATTTTTTCCATCGATAATTGCTCATCTTGAAAAAAAAAGATAGTAAACAAACGATACGGGTTAAAACAATTTAATTTTATTTACCTAAAACTGTATGGTCCTACTTCTACGAATTTGGGCTTGACTCCAGGTTTCCTGATGTCCTCTGGATTTGTCCAGTTAAAAAAGTAAAAATTTAAATATACTGGCATCGTGCTGGAATTTTGCCACAATTCATATCCTCTTGAATTTGGCGTTAAGGCTAATTCCTGAAACATCGAATGGCGTTTTAATTTAATAAATTAATTTGAAATATACTATCAATTGATTTCTTTTATTTTAATTTTTACTATAACGAATTCTCAAGATTATAGTGTCATTTTAATAGCTGGTTAGATTATTTTATACGATTAGATATGATTAAAAATTTATTTAGATGTCAAAGTAATATAAATTTAATTAATTGAATTTAATTGGAGAAATTTTTATCGTTTTATAATTAAATCCATTTGTTAAAATCCTTTTTTCATCTATGACAAATAGTACACAGCATGTAAAAATATTAACCTGAGTTTACTAAACTCACTAATCTCATTCCGTTTTATCATTTTATATAATTCGAAACTTTGTTCGATTATCAATTTGGTGCAAAATTTATAGCAATTCAGAAAACAATAGAATTTTAAAACAATTGCAGTCGGAAAAAACAATAACGTCGTATTTATTTAAATGCGTTTTATGAGCATGCCTCGTGCGGATTTATAAATAACTGTTCAAAAACATTTCACAATTGGATCCAATGCTTTTATCAACAAGTCATGAGATCATGCAGAATTTTACAATATAAAAAAAAAGAAATGCAATAAAAAACTACACCATTCAAACTTTATTGGTTACAATCTGATAAAAAAATATGCTATTTATCACCTCGAAGGATAACTTTTTTTTAATCCATTAACAAATAAATTTTATGGTCGTACTTTTTTTTCATCTTTGTTATTATTATCATTTGCCAGGTGAATGAAAAAGTTTGTTAAAATGACAATTTGTAATACATACGCTTCTAATAATAAATTTGAAAAGGTGCGTTGAAAATAAGCAGTTCAGAAGGCCGATGACGAGTACGCATGCTCCAGAGATGCCGATGTAGGCCGTTCGGTTGGTCCACGGCCTCATGGTGACTTCTCCTCCACTGTCAACTGTTTTGTTTCCCAGTTGACGAGACTGCTCACACTTATCCTCGGCTCTACAAAGATAACACATACAGATAAACCCTCGCCGCTCAACTCGTAACGTATCTCGACTTCGCCCAGGCCCCTGTGGTATTTGCTTTTATTAAGCGACTTTCTTTACTGATTTATAATTGTAATAGTCCTTTGCGTTGTGCAATTACCGAGACAGCCTGGGCGGAACTGAGACATTGTGATCTATTCAAATAAAAGAACGTTAAAGTTTAAAAAATTGCTGTGGCTCGAAAATTTTTAAGCTTGTAATTTGAAATAAAATCAACTCTTGTTCATGTTGCTGATTGCGAAGTCAGCAGAAAAGTTTTTTTTTTTTTAATATAGTTGTTGACAACAACATTTTTATCGATTATAATTTTAAATTGCAAAAAACAATAATAAAACGAAAAGATGATATGAAACAAAGTTAAAAAATTGACGCGAACTGAGTCACTCTTGGATGTAATTTAGCGCAACCTGATGTTCTCTTTGCCAGAGCTATGATTGATCACAAAGAGACAATTCGGATGCAACTGATTCACACATTAACATTGTTTGCTCGTTTTTTTTATTGACATTTATCGCTTTGTTTCAATCTGACCACTACTTCAAGATGAATCATTTTGCGATTAATTAAAAAGGAACAATGAAACGAAGTTCATAAAAAGTTAATTGGCGAAAAAGTGTGACAATTTCGCGAGAATAAGTTTGGAGAATATTTTTTCGTAGATGAGAATTTGTCACATTTGCAGAATAACTGCCATGTCATTTTTATTCTTTGAAGTACAGCAATTTTTATACAACTTATAATTCAGTTCAATTGTTTAAATTGAATAAAAGTTTGATTACTCAGTCGCCGCTTCTCGTCTGTTGCCAATTTTTGTCACGCAAAGCGTAAGCGTGGAATTAAATAGCTAATGGTGTTGAAACTTGAGAAATAATTCTAATTCCATTATCATATCAGAAAAAAAATGTTATTGGGATCACTTTTGCAAAAAGTAATAAAAATATTAGTAAATTGAATGCAATCAGTGCCACAAAAAATAAGTATAGATAAATATTGTCGTCTGAAAAAATTAATTAAGAATATTTGTTTATACAAAACATTCTAATTTGATGGTGAACAAAAGGAGTATTGTGGGAAAATGGTATCAGAATGGGGAAAGTTCTGGGACCGTTATAGGGATGCGCGAGCAGGATGATAGTCAAGGGTGGGGGAGAGAAAAGCGTCCCAAGTTGGAGACAATGACCTGGACCCCTGGAGAGTTAGTCTTTGTTTGGATGTTAAGAAGTGTGATCGTCTTGTAAATGTCTTGTTAAGTCTTAAGTGTTTGTCGACAGTATTTCAATTTTAATTTCAATCGCGACCGATAAATAGTAATCACAAAAAATCACTCGGAGTTTGTATCTTTCAGGTAACTTTTGATATAAAGATACAGAATTATTGTTCGATCTTTGTAATTTTAATCTTCAGTAAATCAAAAAAGCTGACCTTCAATTAAAAGGACAAAAATTGTTCACATTTCTTTGAATCATCCGAAATAAATAGGTCAAATAAAATTTTGGTGCCCAAGTATATAAGAAAAATGTTTTCCTGTCTGTTTGATCACATGTAAACTGAACTATGTTGATATTCTAGCACATCAGTTAAGAATTTTTTTTCAGATAAAAGTATTGTGAAAAACTTTAACGTGGGCATAAGAAATGTATTTAAAAAAATGCAAATTTATTCTGAGCATTACGCAACTTTAAAGATACAAAAAAATATTTGTACCATCAAAGTTTATTTGATTTACATCTTAATATCGCAGAGACGATATTTTAAAATTAAAACACTTTTTACGTATATTATAATTGCATCAATTATCACGATTAGATTAGAGCAGTTTAGAACTTCAATTACAAATTTATCAAACATAAAAATATAAAAAATAAAAACACTTTTTCAATCAGCTAATTGTTTGAAAAAACTCGGAATCTTAATTTTATCTAGTCATTTATTTATTCGAGCAAAAATGATAAAATAATTTGATACAAGATAAAACTAATACAATGGGACGGACAAGTTCACAAAAAGTATGATTAAACGAGACCTTTCCATATTATTTTCTTAATCAAATTTAATAACCACACATACTCTTACAATTAATCCAATAATCTCAATTCATGTATCTGTTTTAATAATCACACAGCATATAGAATCTATTTTCATCTATGGTACAATTGAAAGCAGAGAAAATTGACAAAATAATTTGTATGATTAGCTACTTCTAATAGGGAGCAACTCTTCAAATCAACAACCAAATCATTTTAGAAACTCAACCGAGAGCTTACTCCATGCGTTATGCAAAGACAATTTTAACATCGTACAAAAGTGAAACATAAGTTGAATGGAAATCACTCGACGATGATAATTAATTTAAATTAGTATCCACATAATTCTAGAGCGACATTGTAATGCAAGTTGAATGATCATTCGGTAATGGCAAATGAACCGAGAGTATATTCTTAGTAACATACTCTTTAACAAGACGAATTAGTTGGGTCTAGATTTTACACTCGATCTTACCTTTGGTTTTCTATATATAAAAACCATTTAATAAATCGTACCTCCGAAACCTTATTACATCTTTTTTATTAATCATTTTCATCAAAAATTATATTGACAAATATTTATAGACAATCCATTTAAAAAATTTATATATAAAATTAGTTTTCTGAAAAATAGTTTCCAAAAAAAATATATTTAAAAAATGTAACATCTGCGAAAATTGTAGGGTGTCATTTGGAATTATTTGAAACGTTCATTTAAAGCTGGCAGTCAATAGTTTTAAGCAATAGTTTTAAGAGTGAAAAGAAAGTCAAGTGCAAGTTATAATTTCGGTAAATGTCGTTTGCGTAGGTTTTGCGGCGAGCTTGTAATTATATCAAATTGACACACAGCGGTAATATGAATTTATAGCATTTTTTTTCTCGGAGTCCTTAAACTTGAACCGGTGATGAATTATATTCCATTACGCTTAATTAAGAAACGTCACTTCTCCGCAATATAAATATTTCTGAATGAATTAAGAAAAGAACGTACCGGCCCATCCAGCGTAGATCGCAGATGATCAATTCTCTAATCATGAGATCAGAATAAAAAGGGCAGTACATTTTTTATGGGGTGTCCAAGAGAATCAATTCGTGGTACAGTGAAGACTGTTATTCTGACTGTGAGTCACAGATCACGAGATTGCGAAGAATGCACTCCAGAGATAAAAAGGTTAAACTGATAAAAGAACATCCTTTTTCGGGCAAAGAAACGAATTTCATAGAAAATTCTTGCACGTGCCACACAATAATTATTGTGGTAAATTTTTTAAAATATTTTATTTACACTTATTGTCCAGATGGAATAAAAATCGTACGTTGGCTGGTTGCAAATTCATTTTTTTATTGGTATACTTTTAAAACAATGACGATAATCCAGTCACATCTGTGTGATTACGAAGGCTCAACAATTGGACTTTATTAATCTTGGGACGAAAAAAATAATGTAGAACATCGGGAAATTGCCAACTACATATGCAATGCTAAAGGGGAGCACTGACCGAAGGTGCCATTTTAAAAATATAACGTTCTAAAATGGGCGGAATTTTATTTAAAATAATTCATCAGTTAATTACTTATTTTGAAACTTGTGAAAGAATTTTTAGAATGTTCGACAGCGGGGGAAGGCGACCGAAATTTCACACAACGAAAAAATGACAGCAAAAATAAAAAATGTTTACGCTGCAGGAAGGATGTTGATGCATAAAAAAATGTTGCTAATGTAACATTGCGGCAATTTTGCTGGTTCAGTGTGGCTAAATAATTGGCACATAACGAGTCCACATAACAATTATATTTATAATGACAAGTTGAATGAAAACGGCACGTCTCCTTGTTTTGAATCTTGTTATGTTCACGAACGTTACACAATTCATCACCGAAAAATTGTTTTCACAAATTTTGGTTCGGTTGGTTTTTCATTTTCTTTCATTGTACGTTGCAATTGTACTGAGATAAACTATCAAGTGATAGCTCATATCAGTTATTGTCACGCATCACAACGCTCATTATTCCGAGATGAACGAATGTGTTTGCTTACATTAGAGGAAGAAAATGAAAATTTCATAGGAATTTGAATGAATTATATAGCCGATTCTTCGTATTGGAAACTGGAATTTAAATTATGTACCCGACCGAACAGTCGACCGAAAATCGGCTGTTCAGTAAGTGCTACTTATGATACCCATCAAACCATCAAGGTCTACGAAAACCGAAATTCCATCTTTCAATTGCGAAAAGTGAAACGCAATATATACGAATTTCCTTATGTTTTATTTCAAAACTTTTTTCATATATATTTTTGGAGTCCAGTGAAAAATCACTCTCTGTTTCTACTTTCACTTTTAAATGGCAATGTGATAATTTTTATCCGTTAACCTTCCATATATTCATAAATGAAACGATCTCCAACTTGTATGGTGATTGGTAATTCAGAAAAAAAAAAAAAACGAAACAAAAAAAAGGTCGTCTGTTTTCTCAGTTCAGAAGAATGTGTGTGTTTATGCGTACATAATAATAATGCGTTCTACTTATGTATCAATCTGAAAGTAGAAATTGTCAAAAACTTTTCCCGTGAAAAAAAAAGTTCAAATCATTCATCCTGATTAGGACTGTAATTTTCATATAAAATTCAAACTAAAAACTTTCTGTGCGTGTTGATTATTCGTCAACCGACGAGAAATAAGGTTATCGATGTACTCAAAAGTCAAAGACGTGCCTATTACTACTAAACCGATCGCAATATGAGGGCAATACAATATTATCAGTTGAACTGATCACAAACAATTTTTCATTTTTATTTAACTTTACCGCAGAAAAATGTTTCGTTTCAAAACGTGTCATTCATTTCAATTTCGTTTAAAAGAGATGCAAAAAAAGTGTCACCATTGAACAAAACATTCTACACCATTGTTTAAGGCTTGATTTTTAAACGCCTCGAATTCTATTGCGACTCTTTGTCAGAAAAAAATTAGAATGAAATAATGTTGCTTGTTTTTCGAATTTTTCATTAAGGAAGACGTGAGCAATCATAATAATTTTTAAATGCTAAATATGCACCGGCGTTTTAGCTTCGCTCAGTTTCCTCTTACTTATTCATTATATTTTGTCATAATTTTTTACAAGGCGTTTGATTCATACCAGTATCCCAACGACTGGTTGCATCATTTTTTTTCATGATTCTTATCGACAGATGAAAATTTATTTTTTCAACAATTTTACAACACCTTATTCAGTTCTAGTCGCACATGAAACGAACGCAATCTAATGAGATGTAAATCAGTCCACTGTGTCCACTCTAATAAATGCAATTAAATCGATTCCATTTTACAGTAGTAAAACTTTGGGCTGAATTTAGATCATTCTTTCAAAGCAGAGCAGAGTTTTTTTTATTCGCTTGATAACAAATATTTCATTAATATTTTTTTTCACGAGATAAGAAGAGCAAAGCTCGCAAGTGACTAATCTCCAACATGCTGCGCGGTGTTGAAACGGCACATAGCGGATCGGCGTTGTAAACACGACATTTTATTGTTTTAATATTGCAATCCTTTTTAATCTTATAAAACTCGTTTATAATCAGTTCCACTTAAGTTGCCGTTACACGACTTTCTGATACTTATTGCTTAAAGAATAAAGTGCTATAACCTCAAACGTTATAAACAAAGTGTGGTAAAACAAGAGTTGAAAAGTGCCGAAAAATTTTGTTTAAAATCATTATGGACCATATTTAATAAAATTATATATTTAAACAACAAAAAATTAGTATAGAAAAAATCCAATCGTTTGAAGAGCAATTAAATTGTAGAAGTTTTTTCATTTCTGTATTTGTCTATGAAAAAACAAGTTTTTTTGGACATGAATGTTCAGACTCTCAGAAGACATCTGTTGAGTGTTTCTTTGTTCGGCAGTTTGGACCAATCTTATAAATCGGATCTTTTTGAAAGTACGACGTAAATGACAAAGAACTCACATTGTTTTTCGGTGTTTTTGCAGCCGGTATGCAAGTTGCGCGAACCAAAGTGTACACCATGTGTTGTTTAGCTAATCAACATACAGGATGAGATGAAAATTTGCGGTGAAAATGTGAGCGTAACTGAGGGCTACCGATTTAAAATGGAAAGCGGCCGAGCGTGCCCGCGTGCGACGCTCGTTGTGCTCGCACTGATCGCACAACAACTAACTGAATGCGTGCGACCAAGAAGAAGAAGAACAAGGCTCAGCGTCGCAAGGCCTCTACTCTGACGGACAGATATTGTAAGCCCCAGAAGTGCTCCCCTCTTATCCATTGTCGCTGGTGCCCATCAATGAACCGCGATGAACCATTGCGTCTGCTATGAGAACGCGCTCGAAATCGACGAGGGTTAACATCCGTCTGACTGCGACTATTATTATTTTAATTAACATGACACTTTTGGCTAATTCTTTTAGCTCTACGCGCGCTTTCTTATGGCTTTGTCCGAAGGTCGTGCGATTGATAGTCATAAAGAGGGTATTACACTAAAAAGGTCGAAATTTATACCTAAATCAGAAAAGGTGGATTATATTAAGAATGTACTAATTTAATATTTATTTATAGCTAAATATATCGTGGCTGAAGGAAAACATTTAAAGAATGTTTGTTATAGATTTGATATAAATGTCACGTTACGATCTCTTTCGAAGTTTATGATACAAAACTTAGAATTTCTAAGCGATGGTGCTGGGGAATAAATATCGTTGCTCCAACAATTGTTGTCGGCAAATTTGCAAATTTATTTTTGTTATAACAACGTAATAAACAAAAATATATACATTTTTATTGTTCTTCATAATCCGGACATCTTTTGAAGAAGTCCAAAAAAAATTAAAAGAAAATCAATTCAATCAATCTGGAGAAAACTTGACAACCGTAAATTACTCCGATTAAAAAACTAATTTATAAATATTTAATTTCTTATAATGATTATATAAGTTAATCTTAGTCATACTTCTATCTTCTGCTTTCGTCCCTCGAAAATATCATATCCCAACCTTCTTAAACCACTCTGTGATAAATACCACCAATCATCAGTTCACACTTGAAAAGCTGGAAGTAAAGTTTGAAAATTTTATTATTTTATTTTCCTAATTTCGGTTCTAGAATTTATCTTTTTTCTTGTTATAAGGTAGAAAAACTGATTTTTTGTTCGAGAAGTTTATTCTCGTTCCAACCCATCGTTTACAAAATTATTTTCAGTGTTTGCTTAGCAGATGTTTAAAACTCCAGAAGATGAAAACAACCGTAAAAAATCCATTTTTTACACCGAGACATACATCATATATGTTTTTCCAAAAGAAGGAAAAAATGTAGGATTTTTGTTGAATACTTTTAATGTAACGTGAAACCATAAAGTTAAAGAAGAACTATATATAGATCATATAATGAGAGGTTCAATCTACTGATTTGTCAGAAAATTTGAAACCAAAAAAAAAAATGTTGTGATTCGTTTTTATGAAAAGCTGATTAATCTTTTTCTAAGTGCATTCATTAACTTTTTCTTTCATGTTTTGAAACGATAAATAATGAAAGAAGATAAGTGAGAACACATCTGAATTGATCATATACATATTTTCAATTCTAAGATGTTATCGCATATTAAAATCTGTATAATTGGCAAGATAACAACTCAATTGGCGTCATTTTAAATAAGCTGAAATTTCTATGATTATTAATATACAGCTGATAAATCAGTTTGCAGATGTGGAAGCCATTTTAAAATTCAATACTATAATATTTTAATACATTTTTATAGTGGTTTTATTTTTTATCTATTGACTGAACAGACATAACTTTTTTGACCATTAATTAAATTCAACTTCAAATTCATTTTAATGATTAATGAAAAAAAAATTGTTTTGATTTTTTTTCGAATTTCTTTCCATCCTTCAGAAAACTTAATATTCTTGACATGAAAACACATGTAACATTTGATCAGAAGTCTATAGAACATACTAATAATGTACTAGTACGTTGGTGTAGGATTATTGGCGGTATTTAGGAAACCTATCAAAATCGCTGCACTTTCCGTTTGTGACAATTGAATTATCCATAGAATTTCATCATCCAAAAAAAATTAACAGAAATATAAATATACATAAATAATATTATATGTAACATTGCAAATTGTATGACCTAAAAAGCCTTGTGCAATTTTCTCTTGCTTAAAGACATTTTTTAGCAGGAGTAATTTCAGGCGAACATCGTAAAGTTATTTGCTAAGTCGCAAGAGGCAAGTGTTTGTTTTGGCTTTATGAAAATGACGTTGTCAAAATTTGAGTATCGGATAAAGCATAGGTCCAACTGTTCACCAGCGATATTATACACGTGCGGTACAAATCTAACATCGCCATATCCCCTCTTTCATTTTCTCTACCACACGCGTAAAGGTACGTTAACAATAGTTCGTGCTACTTCCATATACGACCTATCTTTTTTTCTCTTCTATAAAAATTTTCCTTTAATATTCAAAACAGATCCACAATTGAGAAGATTATTCATCTACATAATATAAAGTCAAAAAAAAAGTTTTTCTGTTGTTGCAATGAAATACCGCTACTGATACGACAATTATAAACTGTTTGAAATGACTTTGCCGGAATTAAAATGTTTATGAAAAAATTATATCACTAGTAATAAGAAAGTACTATATAATTTTTAATATTTATTAGCGTCAAAATTAATATCGGACATAATACAAACTCTGAAACGACAAGTCTTTTCGAAAAGTACAACATCGCATAATGTCAAAACTGGTACCAAAATATGTGATAATAATATTGCGATGCAGCTACGGTCGCGCATAAATTACCATGTAACATGTTATAAAGTGGACAACTGGCACTATCTTATAAATTACGATTTTGTATACAAATTATCGCACTTATGACATAACTTAGACAGTATTTTGTTTATCCTCAAAACAAAAATTAAACGGCTGATTATTATTTTACACATTTCACTTTTCATCGGTTGGTGCGAGTCGACAAAACTTTTTTTTGGCCCACCAGATTGCTCCCAACGCTGCAGCCAAAAATCCTATCCCAGCTATTATTCCCATTGAAATGGCTCGGTTTCGGCGGTACGCTGGCACTTCTAACGAAAATCTTGCACTCGTCGCAACAGTGTCCATTACTGATGTCGCTGACACTTCGAAACTGTAGTAACTTTCTTCCTCCAAATTTTTTACTGGAATTGAATAATTGTCGTACAAACTTGAATGGTTTCAAATAATTGATTCATTTAAAATTTTTTTATTTTTTAAATACATGAATACAAATAAAAAAATTTACCAAGATAGAATGTGTCAGAGGTTTCGGCTCTTCCATAAAGTTGATCTATAGGCCCGCGATACCATTTGACAGTGTATAATCTGACTTGGTCCTTGCCAGTAATTGGAGGATCCCAAGTTACCAAATATCCTTCGACCGTTGGTTGAACTTTGACATTCTGAGGTGCACTCATAATTTCCTCATCTACAATCAAAATGAAACAAATTGAAAAACGCTAAAATTACACCATACACTAAACAATACCTTTTTTAATATATAACTCACCTTGTGTTCTAAAATCGGAAATGGAGTCTTGATTATTTGTGTCTGTAAAAAATCATAAATTGTTTCAATTAATTTTGATTTGAAAATATTGATATTTTTGAATTTTGAACTTCGTTTATATCTGAAAGAAATATTTCCATGATTGGTATAACTTGTTTGCATTACGACGCGTCAGAAAATACGTTCGAGTGTTGTACGTGATAGAAATTGCACATAACGCCATGCAAGGCGCTTAAGTTTAGTCACGACCCGTGATTCTGACAGATTCACTTTCTGTTAGTCAGCATGAAGACTAGACGTGAATTAATCTCAGTTTTAAAGACAATTTAGATATCAAGATTGAAGTTTTAGAACATTTACTGTTTCAATAGTTTAACAGCCCCAACAATTTTCAATCACCTTTTTTTCTGTACTATTTTTATGATTTATGAGTTTTAATGTTTTTATTTTTCAATCAACCTTAAAAATTAAACTTTCATACTTGGATCTGTATGAACACGAACAGCTTTACTGAACATCCCTTCTCCATGTCTGTCTTGACTCAGGACCATAAATTCATATTCCCTGCCGGGTGCTAAATTATTGACCGTCGCTTCTGTGAGTTTTCGTGATGCAATTCTAACAGTTCGCCATTCTGTTGTTCCAGTTGGTCGATACCTGTCAAGAATAACAACATCAGTCGTACAATATCAAACACGAGAGAAATAAAAAGCCGCGACGTCAAGAACCGAAACGTATGTATCGATTCTGTCTGTGCCGGTCATTTTGTCATGTCGATTTAAACTTGATTTAATCGTGCTTAATTCGGTTCAACTCAAATTTAATTCACCACACTAAACAAAATATCGACGTAAGATATCAGTACTTTTTCAGGAACCAATCTTATCGAGTACTCGAACCAGAGTAAAACAATGATGCACGAATTAATTTATTCATTTTTTTATCAAACTAAATTTACGGTCAACTTCAAAATTTAAAATAAAATATTGAAGTAATTAAATTATGGTTGAATTATTATTTAAGAAGTGTACAGAGTGCAATGAAATACCAACCAAATTGAATATTCCATCTTTGAGCTCACATATCCTGGTACCCAAGTGAGTGTGATTGAATTTTTGCTACTGTTGGCGCTGAGATTGTACGGCGCTCTTGGCGGTACATTTAAAACCATAAGCTCAGCATCAGCAACAACTGTTGCTGCCTCGTTGCTGGCAGCACACTGGTACAATCCCCTGTCCTGTTCCTGTATTCGTTCTATCGTCAAATTGCCTCCTCGTAAACTTGTTCTTTCAGCCGGTATCGGGGCACCATCCTAAAAAGTTTTGACTTAGAAATTATTTGCATTTTTTCTCAAATTTGTCATTTTCAAGTTTGTATTGAAATTGATTTGAATTTTAAAATCATTGGGCGCCTAAAAAAGTAGTTTATAATTAGTACCAACTTGCCCCTACTATCATGCAAAACGTCATACAATACTGTAGAGATTGAAAACACTGATAGTTCGCAAGGTTACATAACAAATCGACGGGATACCTTAAACCAAACGATCGTGGGTCTGTGTCGTTCGTTGCCGTCTTGCGCGTCGCATGGTATCTCCAGCGTTTCGCCCAATTTTCTCATGTAAAGATGTTGCGGCAACACAGTGAACACCGGCGGTCGTTGAACTATCTGTACAATTAAAAAAAAACGAAAGAAAACAGCAACAGGCATCGCTAATATTCAATATTCATAAACGCTTGATTAACGCAATCAAACGTGAAATACAACATGAAAAATTGAATTAGACTTCATTAACAAATAACCCTGACATCATCAAGTGACAACGCATGAATGGATTTTATGATACGATGTACAATCGCATTTAAACCCGTCTTTACTTCAATGATGGTAATTGAAGTTCATCAAATACGGTCGTTCTATTTTCAATTCAAATAAATACAATTTTATTATAATCGTGCCTACAAATAATTATCTAAACGTCCCGTGATTGAGGAATAAAGAGGCTATAATGTCCCGACCCAGATGATCAATGGGTCGCCCTGCTTAACGACAGGGTGCTCGAGATGTCTTTTACAAAATTGTCCCGGGACTACCCAATCTGCCGGACAACTTTTTTTTCTAGAGCGGAGAGTTGTCTAGTTACCACTGTCGTGGGAGAACTCGGTCCTTCCGTACCCAGCTCGTTGTAGGGCGTGCACGTATAGCTGCCCGCATGAGTTTCGTCCACTTTGCTAAAGTATAGGGACCCGTTTTTTCTATAAAAGACACCTTGCACGTTGTACGGGTCAAACAGAAATCCGTCCTTTTCCCAACGCAAGTCAGTCAGAGGTGGATTCGCTCGGAAATGGCAGTCCAGTAGGGCTTGCTTCCCATAGGGAAGATATACTTCACGTGGAGCGTAAATGACTTTCGCTTTGTCTGAAACAATGCAACGCGGGTACAATGTGGAACAAGTTTACATGTCAAAAGGTGGAAACAACAACAACTTTCACAACCAGTGAATTTTCGACATAACAAAATGACGAACGTGTTTTTTTTAATAAAAACGTTTTTCAAGGTTCTTAAAATTCGTTATTAAATTAATTATTTAGAGGATGTATCTTACATTGGACGTTAAGATAAGCGGATGAATTTTGTCGATCGCCATAAATGTTGCTGACCACACAAGTGTACTCTCCTGAATCTCCCATTAATGTTCGATTGATCCGCAAAGTTCCCTCGTTGTCAATGTACGATCTGTCCCTAAGATCCTGAAATATCAAGCAAATTCTTAGATTATGATATGACTTACTAAATTAAGACATCGGTGTCTTAAGTTAAGACGTACGAACGCCTTATCGAGATTATCTTAATTTTCTTTTTTTTGCACAATTCATATTTTCACCTCTATTTCTGAAATCTCGGTGTCTATATAGAACCACGTGACTATCGTCGTGGAATCTTTGGTGACACAATCAAAGTCCACAGGATCACCCTCCATAACGGTCCTGTTCATCGGTGGAACAATCAGGAGAGTTTGTCCTGCAACATTCGTCAGAGACGGCAAAATACCTGCGTTAAACGATTTAACAAGTCTGTCCATAGTCTGGTTAGTGAAGCATATATAGTATAGCATTATGCGGGTGTCTATACACTTTTGCATTTTAAGTTGTCCCTTCAACGACTTTAATTATTGAGTCGCTGATTAGATTCAGTGATTATTGACAATTCGATTATTGCCAAGAGACAAAAAAGTTACCAAGTTTCGTAGCTAGAAAAATAAACGGCGGGATATAAAGCCGGATGCGCGCACCGGGAGCGACAATTAGAAGCGTAGAACTATTATCTATCAGATGTGTAATAAGGCGTTCAGGAAAAGGCGCGTTTATTGTGTTTGAATGAATTTTACACTTGAATGAACTAAAGATCGTTTTATGCAAAGTTTCATTCTGAGAGAGATGACTGCATTCATTTTCAGATTCTTTTTATTATTACTTTACGTGACGGTAAATGTATTCGGTGTTAAATAATGAAGTCATGAATTCTTACCAACCCCGGAGCCCGGGGTGTGTTCTTTTTCGGGACGGTTAAATTTTTAAAACAAATCCCTTGAGATATAAAATATTATAACGAGTAGGTTCAGGATTGAGTTGTAATTGTAATTTTCTTAATCACTTTTCTATGATTTTGAATTAGTTTTTTACATGCGTGTACAATAGAGGTTGCGACGACTTAGTTCACTTACATGCAATTATATGAAAAAAAAAAAAAGTGAAAGAATTGTGAAGATGACTTACCCAGTTCATTTAAGCAAAATATTTTTCACCACACGTGCATGGGAAACGCCTTTTCCCACCCTAAAAACAGGGTGGGAAATGGCCCATTCCGAACCAATGTAAAAGCAAGTAGACTTCGCCCTCGTGAATTGCACTCGGCTTCGCCTCGTGTAACTCACTCGTCCTGAAGCCTACTTACCCTTACATTCGCTCAGAATAGGCCATATCCCACACTGTTTCTAGGCCAGGACTCGGCTATATCCCAAGCACTCGTTGAGAAAACCGTCGTACGCAACTCGGGCGTGAATTAGACCATCATCGACAAGTGATTTTCACGCAGCGGAGCTGTTTGCACTCGGCTTCGCCTCGTG